>NNCF01134298.1:51229-76814 GCA_002313205.1 Laupala kohalensis | reverse complement strand
AAACCTTCAAAGAGCCACCACCCTACTCGACAACTGCAGCTCCAGAAATGAACTTAAACTAAACCCTACCAAATGTCAAGTCATCCTCCTCACCAACCGCCAATTCCGCACCCCGCGTTTCTTCAACCTTCCCTCTCTCGCCAACAGTCAATTACCTGGGCCCCATCGGTCAAGTACCTCGGCCTGGCTATTTATCGCCGGTTCAACTGGGTGAGCCAAACAAAAGAACTGAAGAAAATGATGTATCAACGCTATAGCAGACTGAAACCTATTCTTGCAAACAAAAGGATCAAGCTGCACATAAAGCTTAAGTTATACAAAACCTGCATTCGGAGATTAACACTTTACGCCTGTGGCACCTGGGCAACAGTCTCCCCAACCTACCACATACAGCTCCTCGCCCTAGAGAACCTTATTTTAAAACATGCCGTTAAACCACCGACACTTACGCCAAACACCATCATCTGTCAGCAGACCAAACTCCCCAAAATAACTGAAACCATATACACTCATGCCCGCAAATCCATTCTCACCGCCTTCAAGCCAACCCTACCCATAACTTGTTCAACACCCTACTCTACTCATCTCGCACTGACAATTACTCGTCGCTCTACCCGTCAGATATCACTAACCTACACATACCCATATGGAACACAAGCCTATAGCTATAGCTTTCCAAACAACCCAACGTGACTAACCCCCATTGTCGTCTGTTGTCTCCATCAATCCCTAACACCCCAGCGCCCCTATGTCGCCGGACACAAGCAAACCCAGGACGAATGAAGAGAAGGAGTGAACATAAGTACATCTGTGAAAAATAATCAGGAAGAGCACAAGAGTGCAAGCCTGACACCGAGTGACAACACAACAGCGGACTCCTCACTGACTGTCCGATACGCTCCTCATACTTGTAATGTACACAAGCACCGTATCCTTGCTAGCGTTCTTTACACCATAACTTTGCCATCATATTCTTACTCCATAACATATTCTACTCCAGAAGCAATTCTCACCCGATATCATAATCAGTTTTCATATATTCAATGATTCAGAAATGAAGTAAACGGATGAACGTCAGCTTTCTTACGAACATGGGTGTTGCTAATAAAAGAAAACAATAGAATGAAAGAAAAAAATTGTAAGTGCACATCAATCGGTCTCAAACTGAATGGTCTCTAATGTTATTTTTTTAGTATGTAACGATTTTGGCGTAGTAATATTGCATACAAGGATCATAAAAGTTACATATCAATATTTTGACAGAAGTTTCTGGTCCATTCTACACTAGAACCAAATTCGTCAGACAATACCAGTATAAAAAAACTAATTAAGAAGCAGCTAAGTTCATGAGAAATTATTGTAATTTACTCGAGAGAAAAATTCAGACTTACCGAGCTATCTCTATAAAGTGACTACACATCTATAGGAGCGCTCTGACTAAGGTGTTTCCCACATATCACTCACTTTTTTATTGTTGTATTTGTAAATGGGAAATGTAGCGTGCTGTTGAAACTTATCTACAAGAAGCGATAGGAGTTGGGTGGTAGGTGGATCAGTTAGCTGGGTTTACCAACAACTTGGGTCACGTCGGGGGGTTAGTAGAAGTAGTCAGTAATAGTTAGTGTAATTGATACTAGGAGCTGGATAGAGGAAGGAAGGTTTTCTACTCAGTAGACACAGCTATATGAACTGTGACATTACTGTGAAAAGCTACAAATTTTCTGGCGTCATCGGGAATGGAAACCGGGATGTATTGGTAATGAACGACAACACTATCACCTGCGCCACTGCTGGGGCTATATCACTCATTGATGTGAGTGTGGGCAACATCAGCCGATTTCCGAGTGTATTAGCCGCTTAAGGTTGGGACGTGTCATACTCGTAATACCCTGTGACACCTTAAATTAAGATATTTATTCAATTTCAAAGGGCGCTTTATTTACAAAAATTATTAAATATGTGCAAAAGTGTGGCGAGGTTTTTTTGCCTGTACGCCTTTCAAATGCACCTTAAGTAGAAGTTTTTTTGAAATAACTAATCCGCATGCGAAATGGTCGTTTAACACTAAGTAACTGGTATCGAGGACATATCGCCGGGACAGGTATCGAGGATACTAAAAGACACAGTTCTCCGAAGCACGAACGTAATGGTCATTCCTGTTGCTATAGTGGTCTACCTATTGTGGTTATTTCTATGACATTGCATTGCATTGGGAACATGAATTAGCTTATCGGCGCGCCAGGGGAATAGGGAACAAATGACAACACCCTATCAGGAAAGAACTGATGAAGGTGCTTCAGTCGAGATATTCATATTTCGCACACTCCGCTTATCTCAGTACTCTTGTTTAATTTTGTCTCAGAGATACGTCGCTGTGCAGGGCGCGTCGAGACACCGGGGTTGCAGATAGCGGAAATGTGTCTCTATATGTTAAAGCACTCAGGGTGACTTCATTTAATATAATGTTAAACTGAAAAGAGTGACGTGTCCCCAGGAATTGTCTTTGAGACCGTTCGCCTGGAGTGAAACGGGTCTAAGATGCAACAATAATTAATAAACTTTTGTTATATCTGAATATTGATGATTGACTCACTCGTGATGACACATCTGACGTTAGAGATAGCAGGGGCCATCGTCCACGCGATGTCAAGCACCTTCGACATCAGCAGCGAGGTAGCGTAGCAGACGAGCGCTCGCCCGAAAGCAGAGATCCTCAACTCCGGCAGCAGCGCGTAAGTGATGAGCACCAGCAGCAAGGCGACGCCACCCACCATTGATACACCTGACATCACCATGTCGATGAACGGTGCTTCCAATGGTTCCGCGCAGTGTACAATACTCTCGTTCTGCACACACATATTGTTTTTAAACGATAACTTTTAATATTTCGCATCTACATGTGTGTGGCTTTGTGACTTTATGGCCTTGATTTGAAATCTTGCGACACAATGTTTTACAGGTACTACATATACACATAGTAAAAACTTTTTAATAAAATAAAATGTAAAAAACCTTTGTTTAATAGTTATATTTAAAAAATACAGAACAACTTATAATTGGTAAAATATAAAAAACTAGAAAAGATTGTGGATCAACCATCACTTACCTCACTAATCTGGGGTATTAATCAGAATGAATTAAAATTGATTATTATGAACGATTGACTGCAGTGCCATGGTGTTTTAAATATCCATACGCCCCACGATTTTTTTTGTCAGTCACATCAATGCCCCAAATTGATGTATGTCTCGGATTAACAAAACTTTCCTATACCAGTCAATTTATATCAGTGTTCGCTTGTTCTCAGACGTAGGCCAGAAATATACTGAGGGTAACCGATCTTTTCCACAAACGTTTATTGGTGTTACATTTTAATTAAATATCTATCAAATATTTTAAAATTTTTAAACTTGTTAATCCTGAACAGGTATCGCATATTTGACATACGTATCTGACATCGTGGGAGCCGCTCGGAACATAAGGATTATTTCTGTCTTGTTGATCAAATAAACAAAGTGGCTGGACGAAACTTACTACATGGTAAATAATGCACTCATTTGATATAAGAAACTTGTTTTCATTTTAATGATTCTTCTAGACTGCCAACTTCTCACGATCACAAAAAAATTATCATTTTTGGTACAAATTTAGAGTATGACTCAAAAATTTCAAAAACGATATACCTATTTTTAAATTTTTAGACAAATATATCTCGTTCCAAATACAAATTCATCTAGAAAAATATTTTTTGCGCATTTCATTAACATATAATAAAAATACGTGCACCGTATCTCGAATCGTTGGGATCGTGCGGTCCCTAACAGGCTCGTATCTCCGTCCTCGATAGGACCGCAGCGCCGAAACACTAGTATCTACAAGTTTCAACGTTACGAAATTACTCAAAATGGCAAGTGAATGTAGTGACCGTGTCCCAAGAACGTCCCTTTCGATATCCTCCCTTGAAAAGAATCGTGGAGATATATTTCTAACTTGCAAACACCGTCCTCTGCTGACCCTATCCAGAGGACGTATTCTATAACTCAATGCCTGTACGGTAAAGGGCTTGTCACACGGGTGTGACGCTACTTTCCATGCGAGAAGCATAAAACTGTGTTCGATAGGACTCCCGAAAGACTTAGCTTTTTCCGTCTGATCGGAAATTGCCTCCGACGCTGGAAAAGCATCAGAAAGCAGTTTCCGATAAGTTCGCACCATCTTAATAAGTAGATGGAAATTATCGTTAAGAATGTAAACGCGGATTTCAGTAACACTTTTCAAACTTTTTTCAGAAAGTTGGATTATTATTCATGTGGATTGTTAGATGAAAATATTATAAATAATTATTTTATAAGTAAATTAGTGTAAAATTTCAAACTATAATGAATGTCGATGAAGTCGGGGGAAAATATCCATCTTCGGACATATATTCACGCTTACGCTGCCTAAACGTTAAGAGATTACAATATGAATGGTATTATTGTTCCCTTAAAGAGTTTTACAAAATTAATAAACATAAAATAAATTCATCGGTTTGTGAATTTAGCAAAGATTAAAGCAGTCTGTAAATCGCAAAATTTAGACGAGTATAGATTCTACAGGCATGAAATGGGGCAGTCAGACCACCGCCGTTGTGTCTTTGAAAATTGGACCAGCGCGGCTCCCGGCGAGTGGGTTCGAACTACCACGCGCAACAGTTGGCAGTTGTTGTTTCTCTCTGATTGGTGGAGACGTTACAGGGCGGCAACAACGTGGAATCTCATTAAGGCGCTCGCGTATGACTTACATAATAGCTTATTGCCGCCCACCCGGAATACTTTCCGGCGGATCCGGATCCTTCTGTCTCACTCAGGAAAGAGAAAGGAAAATAACAGAATATGCCCTCAGTTGTCACAGAGTGGAGTCTATGCTACAATTCAACGTAAAACATTCTACAAAGCAGTCAAACGTCAAAATTTATAGGTGAGTCCGCAGCGGAAATACCGCAGACAGAAAGGTCCTTTGCATGTAAAAAAAGTTTTGCGGCACTATACTTTTTGTGTTATGAAGCTAATGTGTTCAGCGCGTAACACTTTAGGTCAAGTCTGGAACATTCTCGTTCCTGTACTATGCAGATGAGGGGAAATACGAGAAACAACGAGATACCAGCTGAAGTTAATTCAAATTGTTTATTAATAAACTAAATATGAATTAACAGAAAATTCTGTTCAGATGTAGAACTTCTATATCAACTAAAAATACTTCGAGAGATAGGGGAGAACAAGCTTCCTCACTATTCCTGTTCGCAGTTCTACAATCGTAAATCGAATTAGCGTCACACCAGATTCACATGTGGATGTGTTTTAGCTACACTCCCTGACGTAGTCATAGTGTGCGAAAGAGAAGGGCCTCGATATTTCTTAGACACTTTATTAACATGACGATATCGCTCGCATCTCATCTGACCTCTTTGCTCTCATATTTCAACGTCTTAGCACTAGTGACCGTGACCGCTCTGTGCGTCCAGTCTTGCCGACCACTGTCCACGGTCCCAATCCATCCATCATTCAAAGTTATGGTTCGTCACCTACTAAATTCCAAACATCTTCTAAAAAATCAATCTTCTGAAAAATACGCTTAGCATTCCTCCGAGAACGGCTTATACTTTGGGAATTGGGAGTTCTACCGTTAGAACCAAAAATTAACTTGAGAAATCAAATATTGGATTTCAATAAGGAATGGGGAAAGGAACACGAACATATCAAAATGTTACGAGTATAATGCAACGATGAGTTATGTTGAAAAATTAGAACCTTAATAAAAAATGCCGGTGTGAGGCATTTGTGACAGACTGCTCCAGCGAGATCTGACTATGAATTAATTAATTGGGGATGTTGAGAAACAATATAACGGCTGAGAGACAGGAAAAGAGGTCACTAATCGTCCTGAATGTTGTGGTACGAGTCTGTGGGTGAAGACAGCAGATTAATAAATTAAACGAGGCAGCAAAAGTAGGTTAAGCTTGGTTTCGACTCGAGGGATTGAAGTTAAGGAAACTGAGGGGGGATCGAGATTCGCAATGTCCTTTAAGCCGAGAAGAAGACTTAGGTAACATTCTGATAAGTTGCGAATTCACTAAAATAAATTAAAAACCGTGGCTTCTTGTGGGGGGATACAGCAAAAAGAAAACAAGAAACACTCTAGCGTTTGAAATAATACAGGATTCCAAATATGGATTTTAGAAAAAGGAGGTGGAATTGAGGAAGGAGGTCGATGGATCCCTCAATCACATTTCATTCAAATAAAATCATACTTCATAATAAATTTAAATAAAAAGTACAAATCAACACACTGGTATATTCAAAAACTTTTTGGGACACAAAAACAGTTGCGAGTACAAATGTTTATATTTAATGTAATTAAGATGTTATTTTCTGATAAATTTATTGTGTGTTTTCATGGCATCATTGCCTTAGAATCACGCATTTCGCCATAAATCCGTCCTGTCACATATATTCGCGTATTGTTTGCGGTGTGGTGCCGTTTTACTTAAAGAGACGACCGATCGCGTGCGCGCCCTCGCAGGACACTCAATTCTGGCGACGCGACGCTACACTTTTCTGTAGCTTGAAACTGTCGCCCGCGTTTGTCGCCCACGCGGGACACGGCCTTATTTGGAAAAGGTGATACGCGCGATGGCCATGCCATTAAATTCACTCTAGATTCTGGGGTTGAAATTTACAATTTGAGGTACGGATGAACAGTTAACGAAGTTAAAATAATGATTAACCTTGCCCAAATCTGGCTATGCGTGAACCCAAAATATTTATGTTGTCTTACCAATACTCCGTGTCGGTCGCGCTCGAAGTCTAAACAGAAGCCTTCAATCAACATAGGTGGTTTGTAGTTCACGATGACACTGCCATTGCTTTGCAACGCCAAAGTCCTCACTCCTGGTATAGGTTTGGCCCATCTTGGTGGCACACGAACTACTCCCTCTTCACATCCTGCTGGCCACGCAGCGAGAAGAACTTCATGAGGAGGAGATGCATCCTTAAAAACGGGTTGCCAGGTCTGTTCTCCTTCTTCCGCTACGTAATGAAAAGTATATTTGTTAAATTGTTCTTCTCTTTGAGGTCAGTGAAAAATTAAACAGAAATTGGATTTGTTTTACTTTCTCATATACATAGTATAAATAAACTATTGTAATCGTGGAAGAAATCGAAAACGAGATTTTTACGGAAATATCCGTTTTGGTGATCCCTGATTCAGAAAATGTTGTATTTGACATAACGCCCGTTCGTCTTTGCGTTGCGATTTTCAGTAAACGGATGAATCAATTTATTTCGTATTTACGATAGAATTTAATAGTAGTCGACTCACGTCTATATTTTTAAACTTCAGAACAAAGGGTACTTTACATGGAGGTCAAAGTAATTGTTTGAATTTTTCTCAAAAACTGCTCCAACGATTTGCTTAATTTTTTTGTAGTAAGGTACAATTATATCCGCATTAGCGGTATTTCGCTTGTAAGTTTGATATAGACTCAATAAAATAATTTTTGTCTTCAACACTTACACATTGCTTTACTGTTTCAAATCCTTGAATAATATTTAGCAGTGTAAATGGACCGAGTAGACGTAGAATACACTTTCCGTAAACTGTAATGAAAGATATGATAATGATAAACTTCATAGGAGGACAGCAAACGCACTGCAGATACGAAAATTCAGTAAGTTCTGTCTACAATAAAATTACATTTACATAACACTTTTACGATATTTTTGTACTTCTATGCTGCAGATGGAGAAACGTATATGAGAAAGTATTTGCAGTTGTTTTGCACCACTAGTTTACTTTTGATTAAACTGGTATGTTCAGCGAGGTAGCTGATTAGAGTTGCCCTTCGTTTGCCATTAGGTAGCTACGACAATCCCTGGTATAGATGCATCCACGCTGATCCGATCGCTAAAAATGATCGGCGAGACACAGCCAATGTAGACGAAATCGTCGGTTTAGTCTCGGTCGAGCGATTTGCTGATTTTTACAGCAATTGTAGAAAAAATTAAAGGAAACCGCGCAGTCTTCAGGTAAAAAAACGCTGTATGATAAAAAGCGATCATCATTATGTGAATACAGATTTGAACTCCTATATCACTCACTCAAGGTACCTAATAATGTACTTTACACACTTTTTTATTGTCTTCCTCTATCTTGGTGACTTTATCTCTTCCTAGTTGCATTTCCGGACGTTCGTATGTGATTTTGGTTCCTACTAATTGCACTATCACCCTTCCAATTATTTTCTTGGAATTCTGGGACATACGAGGATTTTGCAAGAGTATATTCTTTTAGCCATACTCACCGTCTATGCAATCCACGAAGACGTTTCCTTCGGCGATTTCATGCACAAGGAGGATTTGTCGTGGTGGACAACATTTGCGCACACAAATCTCGTATTCACAGGGACATACCAACAGCGCCCAGGGACGTCCTCCAGCTTCCGATGTTCCTACCTCCTCAACACAGAATTCATCCCGTTGCAGAGTTACCTGTTGAGACAAAGCAATAATTCATTTGTATTTCCACTGCACTACTCGCATAAACACTCGCGCAAATCACTAAGGTAGCTGAATTATTAGGGAATTCGACGAAAACTAAATAAGCGAAATGCACTCGAAATCTGCTAAAAGGAAAGAAAGTCAAAAGTTGGGACTATGAAATTGATTTTTTCTTTCATCTCGTTGCCAATATTTACTGTTGCGCCCAGATACTTAAATACATTTTCAAAGAAAGAATTTCATCCGGTAATAGGGCATATTTTATGTATAATCCTATATTCAATGGTAGATTACTGTTGAAAACATTTAAGTTAACATAATACAACACTACCATCAAACCTGAAATCTCTAAAACCATGCAGGAGGGGAAGGCCAAAAAATAGGAAAATAATGTTTTGAAAGATCTCAAAAGTATGGGATTTAGGAATTGGAAAAGAGAAGAAGTCGACGGGAGCAATATACTCGAACAAAACAAGACTCGCCCCACATTTGTAGCGCCTATAAAGAAGAAGAAGAAGAGGAATCTTCTAGAGAAAATAACATACTTAGAGTAAACCAAAAGAGATTGTTGTAGGTATGCTCTTACACGTAAACATAGAGTGGGGAAAAAGTGTTTCTTATTGTTGTAGAGTCAATAAGTTCTTGGAGATAAATACGAAGACTCTGTAAAGAATTAAGCCAAAAAAGTAAATTCATTCTACACAAGGAAAAATTTAAAAAAAACTCACGTCGTTAGTGAAAGAGAGAGCATTAAAAATGTTGGAACACTTTCTGGCAAAGAAAATTGGTTTTAACTCTTCTTGTTCTTATATGATTTGGTTTGATATTTTTGTTCGTGGAGAAAAATTATATTACAATGTTTGTTGCAAATTATGTTACATGCAATACATAGTTGATGCACAGGATTCACCCAAAAAAGCATACAAATAAAATTAGTAAATGTAAAATTAAATGGATCGTTCCTAATTTCTTGGACGTTCTGATGATCAACCAAACTATGAATCAGCGTTTAACGGCATTTGTATCAAAACAGACCAGAAAAATGGGGAAACTGCGTAAATATAGATATCGAATCGGAATAAATGTGAACATGATACTATTCGTCTAGACCTTAGTGCGTATTATCCACCGGAGAGATACAGACTCTTACTCTCAAGAAGCGAAAAAAATCTATCAATAGGCTCCTACTCCTGAGACGCCCTTCTGAACATACCTTTCTGGCTGACCTAGGATCAATTATTCCTCAAAATTCACCTCACGCACTTTTCACACCGACGTTGAAGAACACTATTTTCCCCTTAAGTTTCATTTTGTTTTCCTCAGTCTCGTTTCATCATCCAGAAGTTAGGTTGGTAATATGTCATCAAGACGTCTGTCGTCAATATTTAGCGGCAACGACAATTGAGAAGAAGCCGAGGAAGCAGCCGGGATTCACGGCACCTCTGGTGAGTAGGTCATAAGCTAGGCCGACGAGCTAACTTGTGGAAAGGGAGATGATTTTACGTAATGTCAGACAGTGAGAGGATGTACATTGCCCTCCTGGTGTCTCAGATGGGAGCGTTCTTGATCGTCAGCAAGTCATCCTGGTTTCAATTCCCGGTGGGATCGTTGGGCCAGAAAACATTTGTAGCTTTTCACATTAATGTGTGAGCAGTGACTACTGAAAAGCGAACCCTCTTTCCTCTATCAACCTCCTAGCATCTATAAATCTAATTCTTACCATAAACTCTAACAAATCACTTCTCGTTGGCGAAATTGTTGATAAACTCAGATATCCCGTCCACCTACTAACAATAGCCTACCATTTAACTCCTAACGCTCTGAGCAGATAAGCTTCAATAGTAGGATAGATGTCCCATTTACAAATACTANAAAAAAAAAAAAAAAAAGTAGGATAGATTTCCCATTTACAAATACTACAATAAAAAGATGATGAACACTGGAAGATAGAAGACGCAGTCATATCGGCTCAACCTACTGAAAACGCGCCGTCTATAAGATTAGTGGGGAGAAAACAAAATAAAAAACATCTCGTAAGGGTGTTACCTGACGATCAGGTGCAATGACCAACACCAGTGAACCGTTTGCAAGTGGGTGCGCCCGGCGTGTTGCGTTATCCGCCGGTAACCGCAAAGTGTTACCGGGAGCACAGCTCACTTGTGGTAGAATGCCATTGTTTCTGTCCTGCCACTCCAAACTAAGCAATGGTGCGATGACCCTGGGAGTTTCCATCTCGCATTGTTCCATACGTTCATTAAGTCGTTGACCTGTAAAAAAGTTACATAAATTTCTTGCATAATTTTGGGGCAAACAATGTTTGTTTATTATACCATTCACAAAAATAATTTTACATAGTATGCTCTCTATCAAGTATCATATTAAAATAGTTATAATTGTGATAATTAACCAGAGGTTCAACGATAACTCCAAAGAATGTACACTAATAGAATAGTTCTATAAAATATATGTGGTATAGAAATCAGAAAACTTACTCAATAAAATTATTTCAAATTTCTAAGCTCTTCTTAAAAATAATTGCTGATGTTAATTTGATTGGTATTGCTAGGACACAAGTGTGTTTAAAAAATGAAATACCTAATTTCTTTGGAGTAATTATGTTGGGTGTACAAGATTGATCTTACAATGTATCCTCTGGAGATTTCTGAACACTATTCACCTACGCTTCGTCAATCTATCGAACGTATATTTTGATGAGTACTTACTCGAAGAAAACTTATGGTCAAAACGCAGTTAAAAATTTCGTATGATGCGTAAAGAGCAAAAATCTCATTCACCCCCTAGATACGAGACCATCCTATCAATTCAAATCAAAGGCCCATTATAAGGGGTAGATTTAATATTTAACAAATACTTGTGGTTATGTGTTTCCTATTCCCAAGATAAACAGTAGCTCTGAAACTGTAAAAATTTAAGAGTAATAATTTTTTTTTGTATTTTTAACATTCTAGTTTATATACAGGTGAATGTTATTTAAGAGATTCAACATAAGAGGTTCAATTAATAAAATATCCTTTACATATTTGGCAAGGGAATAATTATACAAACGATTTCTGCATGATATGACCCTTTTTGGTAAAGTAGTTGATACGTTAGGAGGATAAATATTATTAAGAGTGTTGTCGTGAACTAGACTATTTCTTGTAAAGCAATGGTGGGATTTTAATAATTTAGTCTTAATAAACACAACCGATGCATGTACAAGGATGTAAATGCAAGGAAAATTTCAAAAGAATTTCGGGGAAGAGATTTACGTATTACCTTAACTATTCTCCTTTTTATTCTGAAAGTTTGGATTATCTGAGTGGAGTTGTCCCAAATGATAAATATAACAAAAACACAAATCACTTTTATTAAGATATTGAAATGTAATTGAGTTTTATTCGCACAGGTTGACTAAATTAATCACACAATAAAATATCGCCTTTCAATTCTGGGAAAGTTAAGTAATTTACCAATACAAAAAAAAAATTCCACAATATAGAAGAGAATAAAAATTATTATTGCATTTGAGTATTTCTCATTCTCTCAGATATCAATTTCATTATTTTGTGCGATTTCCTTCTTTCATTTACCTTTCATAATTTCTTTCATTCTATTCTTCTTTCCTTTCTTTCTTACTTCCTTCTCTCTTTCCTTCCTTCTTTCGTTCTCTCTCTCTTGTTTTCCTTCCTGTACACGTATATAAACCCAGGGTAATTAATAATAATTCAGTCACATTATTTTCAAAAGAGTATCACTTCTATTATTCAATATTACAGAATAAGTTTATACATATACTATAATAATATTAATAATAATATTGATTATAAAAACACATTGTTCATTTAAAATGTTAGCATCCATTTTAAGTATTATTCATTGATTTCAACAGCAGAGGACGAACATGGTAATTTTGATGCATTCTTTACGAGTATATAACTTTTTACGAAACAAAATGGAGATTTATATTTGTGAAGATAAATGTATTAATTGTACATGAAGCATAATATTCACAGTAAATTAAAATAACAGCGACGCAATTGACAAGATACAAACAAATTTAAATATGAATTTATTGTAGTTCGTCTCAGAATTCCAGATTCTGGGTCATATTTTAAGAACTTGTCATTTTAAATCTAGAAATCTCCTCTAATTAACATACTTTTTTACCATTAATACTATAGAGAATTTCTTTTTTTTAGAAAGCGTTGAGCAAAAATATGCAATCATACGAATAAAGTATTGATTGGAATATTTATGTAACTTATGCGGAGGATTTAAATGAGTTTTTACTTTTTACTGCCTTTTAAAATAGAAATTTAGATCGCAAAAGTGTTCATCCTGAACAGAGCACGGAGACGCGAATGACACGTCACTTTTGTTTAACAAACAGAACGTAGAATTAACATAGCTTTTATATTTGTTGATCTAATGGTAGAGGAGTAACAATGAAGAGATTACTATTAAAACTCGTGGAGATAAATGTTGAATTTTATCATTATTAGTGGAATATTTTTTAGCTTTCAGTCATACGCACTTCAAAGTATTTATAGCAAGTAAGACTTATGAAGACAAAAACTTAATTTCTCCTTGAAATTCAATTAATTCGCAATTTTGTGGTCTCAATACGACATGACATGGAATAATATATATTGGAAATTATATTATTGTGTAACTGAATGATGAATAATGCAGAAAAATTGCTATTGTTCCACGATTACATTGTAAGAATTCATTCACATAAATTTGCTAGTCGAACCGTACATTTACGAAATATTTAGATTTAAATTTATATCTTGAAAATTCTCTTTTTTCAAGTCAAGTCAAAATGTCTCCTTGTAGGCCCAAAGGTACCCACAGCATAAAAAAATAAAAGCACATTGGCATCAATTAAGATGTGTTGTTTGTTGTAGATCCAATTGTTTTTCGAGGATTTTATATTATTTGCAATTATTGTTTAATAGCAAGATGTTTAACATAAATATTAGATTACGAACGAACAAGAATGAAAAAAACAAGTATCAAACATTCTCACAAATAGGAAAGCGCTGATCATACATAAATATATCCATGACAGGTATTATGTATGATCAAACACACAATTTAGACGCATTACACTTATAAAACCCTACTCTCAAACTCAATAATCTTACTAAATGTAGTTTTGATCTGAGCAAACACAATTTATAAACCACATTACTTTTATTTCAATTTCAGATTTTTTGTAGATTTATGGTCACCGAAGATGAAACTTTCGTTATTTAATTAAGTAGGATTTCATATTCTATAACCTGAAATAACACCCCTTTAGAATGCATGGATCGAGAAGATAAACATAATTATGGAGAGAGATCGAAATGACAAATTTACTTTCAGTGATTCGTTATATTCGTTTAGAAATATTATGTTTCAACACTCTCAATATTAGATTCCACTCTAAACCATATTGATTTTCGGTCAGAATGTTAAACACTTTTTTAATTATAATTAATTTGATATTAGTAAATAGGGTAGGTTGTCCTTCTAGACTTCATTCAAAGGCACACATGGCAACTAATACATGTCTCTATTGCAAAATCAACAATATCAAATTTAAGTGTTTCTAAAGTGGGAATTGGAAGAACCACATTACAAAATGTAAATAAAGTACAGTTACGCGAGACTATTGTATAAAACACTTGAGGAAGCTAAGTTATATTAAAATAATAAATATCTTACAAAACTTTGTCCAATTTCGAGTTTCTTAGCATTGTATGTTTCGATTGTTTTCAGCACGTTGAACAAAAATGAAAGTAATGCGAAGACGTTCGAATATATCAGATAATACGGAAATTAACTGCGAAAGTTTGTTATCTGCTTAGATGCCAACAAAGTTGGTGCTATGACGCGTTATGCGACGTTGCTCAATAGCACATTTAGATTTCCTCAGCATCGTGAGAGCTTTCATGAAGATATGGTTTATTTCACCTCTCATACAGACGTTCTCAGCTGATTTATGATTAAATCCGTTTTCAAAAATATTTTCTCATATATCACCTGGGATTGAACCAGTGGCTTGTAGATTGTAACATTCGAGGTAGGACTTCGTTCTCCTGAGTTACGTCTCCCATGCAGTTGGGAGGGCAAATACACTTCAAATTATTTCATTTTACATTCAGAAATTATTATATTCTTTATATAAAAATATTCTTTGGAAACAAAATTTCGTCAATCCATAGAAATATATAAAAAATTCTGCAAATTTTCTTTGTATAGTTATTTGTTGAAAATATTTATTTCATGTACGACTGTAAGTAGAAATATTTGCAATACCTTATCTTATCTGATCAGACGACCTCATGTTTCTCTGTGGACGGGGACACACGAGCTTAGCAAAGTGAACCTTGGGAAGTATTCTACTGCCATATCTCATCACGAGCGCTCCGTTAGGGAAAATGTGATTGCGTTGGTGGAAAGTGCCAATTTCAGTGCGTCGGCAGCTGGAAGGCAATATGGAGTAAGTCGCAGAACTGCTTGCAAGTGGATTCAGCAATATTGTGAAACAGGGGAGGTTGGAAGGTGTGCTGACACTGGATTGTGGCGAGTGTCTACCGAAGCCCAGGACGCCGTTTTGGTGAACCAGCTAAGGAGAATCCTTTCCGCTCTTCAGAAAAGTTAAGGCGCCTGTCTAATTTTCCCGGTTCCGCGAGAACTGTTAGAAGCCGTCTGAGAGATAATGGACTCCGATCTAGGCGGGCGGCGCCAAAGGAAGCGCTTTCCGAGAAACATAGAGTGTATAGGTTAGCATTTGCCGAGGAAAACATTAATCGTAATTGGGGAAACATGATTTTCTCAGACGAGAGTGTCTTTTCCTCTGCAAATGACAGACCTGTGCGCGTATATCGACCTCGTGGAACCCGTCATTCTCCTGAGTATGTGTGTGTGAGAGAGAGAGAACAAGATCTGGACGCGTATCTGTGGCGTGTTGGGGCTGGACAAGTTTTCGTGGTGTAGGTGTTCTTCACAGAATACTAGGTCGTCTTGGTGGGCATCAGTATCTCCATATATTGCGATTATAATCCCTTCGGTGCGGCAATTGTATCCTGCTGAAGAACTATTGTTTCAGCATGATAATTCTTCTGTTAACACGTCTCGTTTGGTGCAGGAATGGATTGCGGAGCAGGAGGATGTGGAAATTCTCCACAGGCCGCAGCATGTCCCTGACCTCAACCCATTCGAAAACGTGTGGGCGGAGACGAAGCGTGTCGTGGCCGAAAATTGACTTGATCCACCTCCCACAACCACTGATGCGCTCTGGGATATTGTATGTAAAGCGTGGGAGGAAATTGCTAACAGCACGACTTATGCGTCTACCTTAGTTAATTAAATCCCTAGACAGATGCAAAATGTGTGACCAAAACAGTTGTTTTAAGGGCTCAAAAACAAAAAAGAAATCCACAACTTGGTGAGTGTTAAATATTTTGTGTAGAAGATGTTAAGTCTTCTAAGTTAAAGTTTGAAAGTAAAAAACGAAACAAATAAAAGTGGATATGAACTAGGTAAATAAACTTTCATATTTTCCATCTAGCGAACAGTTACTTTAGCAATATGCCAAACAGCCTGTGTAAAACCTATCGCTCTTACTTCTTGATTCCATGCGATTAAATTATAAGATCAATGTAATTAAACGAAAATCATTGTTTTAAATAAAAGTATACTTGACCCGTCCTTTGACGCTATTAATCATCATTCGAGTAATACGGCTATTATTAATTTCGTTGTTCGTTCTACCGTGTCTAAAACTATCAAAGTGTAACAAAAGCGTGTACTTTTTCGTCCTCCTCATTTCAATTCTTAGCAAGTCATACAAATACGAATGCTATTTTATTGCTACGAACACTGTTAGTTTAAACCAATAAGTGCGTATAACTTCTTTCTTTATTAAATATTGTGCTCCAAATGTATGATATCATAAATCTAGATGCAATACGAATGTATTTTTATTGATAATATTGTTTGGATATAAATTAGACAACTTAAGACATCTATTTCCTACTCAAAATTTTTATAGAAATCAAGTATACTTTTCATAGTTCCAACTTAACATATTTTAGTGTGTTTGGTAAACAATGTGGTGTATTATCATATCACACTTTCTTTTCGGTCAGAATTAGAAACTCTCGAATTGCTTATTTATCGTTTTCTTTAAATATTTGTAGAATTGATTAATTTTTATTTCAATATTGAATAATTTCAGCGTGAGTTAATAGAAATTATAAAAATTTAAAACAATTCCAGGTAAAATATATTATTGAATACTTTCCTTCACAAATAAACAAACTAAAAATACCGTAACTTAAAAGATCATGTATAGAAATTATTTAATAGAAACGTTCAGTTAATGTATTAAAGAACAAAGAAACATCTTATACTTGGAAAACGTATCAGCGCAATGCAAATTAAACTTCGAAAGAGTTCCAACTTTTTTCCTTCAGTTGCTAGCCTCATTGCCCGATTTGTCGTAATGAGACGTTGCCGCATTGCCAATTGCTCAACCTATGTTTAAGATTTTCCTAAGCAATGTGAGTATGAATTAAAGTTTCGTTCATTACAGCTCTCAAACCGACATTACAAGCTGATTTGTGGTATATACCATTTTCAAAAATCTTTACAGATATAAATATATTTGTTGGATCGTAAAAAGTTATATACTCGTAAAGATTGCATCAAAATTACCACGTTCGTCCCCTGCTGTTGAAATCAATGAATAATACTTAATATCGATGCTAACATTTTAAATGAACAATGTGTTTTTATAATCAATATTATTATAATATATGTATCAACTTATTCTGTAATATTGAAGAATAGAAGTGATACTCTTTTGAAAATAATGTGACTGAATTATTATTAATTTCCCTGGGTTTATATACGTGTACAGGAATGAAAACAAGAGAGAGAGAACGAAAGAAGGAAGGAAAGAGAGAAGGAAGTAAGAAAGAAAGGAAAGAAGAATAGAATGAAAGAAATTATGAAAGGTAAATGAAAGAAGGAAATCGCACAAAATAATGAAATTGATATCTGAGAGAATGAGAAATACTCAAATGCAATAATAATTTTTATTCTCTTCTATATTGTGGAATTTTTTTTTTTGTATTGGTAAATTACTTAACTTTCCCAGAATTGAAAGGCGATATTTTATTGTGTGATTAATTTAGTCAATCTGTGCGAATAAAACTCAATTACATTTCAATATCTTAATAAAAGTGATTTGCGTTTTTGTTATATTTATGGAAATCTAAACAAAGATTTTTGTAATATTACTCTGAGCATGTTGTTTTATGCTGCACTAATACAGCGAATAGGTTATATCTGGGATCAATATACTTCTAGTAGATGTAATTTATTTGTTCTCTATTAGAATTAATATTAATGTTATTCATTCATATTTTATACAATTATTTCCTATAATTCTTGAATACCGATTGACATATAAGAAAAGAACAAAAGAATTGTAAAATATGTGAAATTACGATAGACAATACACATCACATGCCAATGAGCTTTGAATTATTTACACAACCATATAAAGTTCAGAAATTATAGGAATATTAATATGTAATTCCTGATTCGAAATTGTAAAAATACGTACGATATCTTGCAAAGATATCCATATTCTATGATAAAAACAATGATTTTTTACAGTAGGAAGCAAATCTTTTTAAGGAGAAGTTTAATTTGTTTTATATTCCCTAGGATGGTGTTGTGAGACAACAACTTGAGATGTATATAAATATAGAGAATAATAAAGTTTATTTAAGTTAGGAACATTAAGAATATTTTTTTGTTATGGAAGCCCAAGACGTGTATAAAAAAATTTACAAAATATTTATTTAATACCGGCGTAAGAAAACATTTTCTTTCGTTACGATTTAATAGGGGTTTGTTCGTCAGTACTAGAGTTTCCGCCAAATATAGAAGCAGTTTCAAGTTTGCCTACGATTGGTCGAACGAAGGTGAGGAGTTCTTCCCTGTCGCAGGGTAGTGGCGTTGCAAACATAACAAATCCAAACTGCTAAGAACGCGGGACTTAGAATATATTCCTGAGTCCTTTTATAATTCCAGGGGTATACATATACAGATATACTTATGTACCATGATTTATCACTGTTAATTTGGTGAACCAAGTTTTAATACTCGTTTGCTACAAATAAAATGACTGGTGAAGTCCATTTTTTAATTTTGAATCAAAATATGCGACAAACAAACTTCTTTAAGTCAGTTAAGTCTCTAATTTTGCAACAACTGGATATGGTCCGATTCTTCTTGTGTTCAAACCACCGGTATGCTAGTAAGTCACTATAGATTTTCATAATGCCAAATCAGGTAATTGAAGATCTATCTTTCTTACTCGGCCACCGCGAAATGGGGCAAAATGTCACTAACTGATGGGTAAATTATCCGAACGGAAACCATTTCCCCCCGACAGAGGTTTTTCTCACTTTGTTATATTTTTCTCTCTCATTTTTCTATCGTTTCAAATCCATAATATATAATTACTTAATATTAACATTTTGCAATCTCTTCAACGTATCTGTTTAATATCAATACGTGTCTTTTCTTTTCTGAATTAATTCCATATTACACGTATAATATCAACAAATTAATTCAAGAACTAATTCTTGTAAATATTTTATGTTTTGTTAATTACCAGCGCAAAAGGAACTAAAATCCTCTCACTAAGGGGCATTCTAACTTACACCCAAGAATTAAGAAAAATATATAAAAAAGTCTGTTTCCAATCTATAATCTAAATTATGAATCCTTATCAAAGAAGTGCCCGAACTCTCCCTTTTCTTTAAGTTCGGTTATCATTCTCTACATTTGCAAATTAATAACTCTGCGACTAAATCACAGAATGTTATTATCGATAATAATTTTGTTTCTTATGCCTTTTCTGAGCAAACATTTTTTTTGTACGACATCAATTATGTCGTTAATTTGTTGTTGCAAAAATACTTTTTTTCCGTCTGTGGGGAAAAGACCCTCGGTATCGGGGTAAAGATGCGCACAATGAATCTTGTGGGACTATTTTCCCACGCTACGGTAAGTAGAACTTTGGATTCTCTCAATACCAAATAAATTCAACTACGTTTCTACAATATGTTTTGTACGAATTAAGTATTATTTGAAAAATTATTGGAAATACGAATGAAGTATTAAAAAATTACCTCATTTAGATTATTTTCTTTCTTTTAAAAGGCGTGAAGTACGAGTAGTACAGCAGAATGTTAATCGAGAAGAAGATATCTTGTTAAATAAGAGTTAACAAATCAATTATTTAACTATAATATAATTAAAAATTATTGATAATGATAACGTATTTGAGCTAGTTGATGGTTAAGGCCCGATGACTGAGGTGAACCACAAAGACCAGTAGTATAATACTTTAATGTCACAAGGAAAAAAATTAATGGAAATCGTTACAATATCGCAAAATTAATTAAGTGTTGAGAGCAAAAATTCGTTATAATTACCATAACTAGGTAATTTGTAAGACGTAACATACGAGGAATAATACGTGATTCGTAAAAAATAACGTATAGAGATTAAAATAACGTTTTTGTCTATACAAGTTTAGGACTCTTAAAATTAAATTTACTTTAATCTTGAAGCCGTTTTAAAATAGTGAAACGTTTTAGAAAAAACAGAGGAGAGTTCTCCCTCTCAAATTATTCGCATGTTAAGTGCACTCTTATCCTCTATGACGTCACAAAATGATGCAGTTATTTTAGGCACTTACCCTGTGGGCAGCACTTCGGAAGTGGAGGAGCATTAGCGCCGAATTGGGTCGTTGAAACTTCACCAGATGCAGGGGGACGCTCCAAAATGTCCTCGTTTGTTTGGTTGTGACTGCCTGAGGTGACGATGGAAAACGTTCTTCGACTTGCACTCAAGATTAAAAAAGTGGACAGAAGAATGCGAAACATGTCTGAATACATTTAATATTACACACTCGATTTCGTTATTCCATTGATGCCATTCAGAATATTCATCCTGCTGTCAATCAATTATAAATAAGTCTTTTAACTCCATATTATTTTTCAATGTTTAACTTCCTATCACTATTTTAACTTCCATTAAGTATAAGAGAAAATCAATGGTATTATAAACTATTTAGTGTAAACAATATTCAGTTCTTTAGAACTGAACACCTGCTAATTTCGTTTATAACTTATTAATTTTCTTGCCACTTCTTCTTTAATAGTACTCACATCTCTCTTGCACAAAAACTAATATAACATTGCTCCAGTCGTACTTAACAATTTTAATGATTTCACATAATAACCATTCACCTTCCCACAAATTCACTCTGAAATGATTCCAGAATTGTCGACGCACTAACACGCGCTCCACATTCTCAAAATGTCATTCGTTATAATATAAAGAGCTCTTCTATTGGAATATAGGTTATCCCATACGGATGTTCTACCAAATACTGTCGTGCTACTCGACTCGCTGTGAGAAACCACACGTTTTCCGGGATGAGGTCGTGGTTCTTGATACGAGTTGGATACGTCTTTAAGGCAAAGTTGAGGAAAGGAAAACATTTCTGATGTATTCCTGAACGTTGAATGTTTTCACAGTCGTAAATGTATCATATATTTCAAATATAATGTTTGAATTGTATTACGCTCCTATCTTGGACTAACAGAGGGAAATATCGGTCAGTAATCCGCAGGTACGAGCGCAAAGGTTAGCGTACGAATTACAGAGGATTTTTCAATCTGACAGAGTACATTTAGCATCAAAATTATCATCGATGGTTAAAAGCTCTAGATTTCGTCAGCTGCTTTAAAAATCCGTGATATTATTGTACGCAAAACTGAAGTACAAGCGTATTTCTATTTAAAAATAAAATGTGAATTCTTGAAACATGAGATAATGTTCTCCTTAAAATCAGTTTATAAAAATAAGTGGACAATTTTTCCCTATTGCTTAGCGTATTAAATTAAATGATAGTTCGGACCGTAAAATTTATTTTAGATCAACGTTTTTGTAGAAAATTTATGACACTAGTGAATTGGTGGCACATGATGCTCGTGAACGAGAAGAAAACACACACGACTTGCATGTCATGACGTCGTTTTGGAATCTCACTTTACTCGTTACGATGTCCAGGTTTTTGTAGATGCTTTCTACGGACAGAGAGAAAGTGAAACTCTGGAATAGTTGATAAAAAAAATTAAAAAGAACATTTTTTACGAAAATTTTTGAAGGCATTTTTGGAGGTTTGGGAATTATATTATATATAATAAACGCAAAACAAAGTTTTGACCAAAAATTTTCTACTTTATTGCCCCGTTATTCTAAATTTTGGTACACTTGACATAATCAGCATTCATTGGAATAACATTTGGAGTACTGAGAGTGAGTATAGCAGCCTATGGTACTCGTCAATTAGAGGAAGATACACGACTCGCCCATCAAGACGTCATTTTGGGGTCTCCATTTACTCGTTATGATATCCAGGTCATCGAGACGCTTCCGGCAGTCAGAGAACAAGGTAAAATACTGGAATAGTTAGCAAAAAATTTAATTCTTTTTAATTTTTCGGAAGATTCACAAAAAATTTCGAAGGCAATTTTTGAGGTTTGGGACTAGTATTTTCCGAATAAACAAAAAAGAATATTAAACTAACCATTTGCAACTTTATTGCCCATTTATTCTCAATTTCGGTACCCTTCACAAACAAAGAAATCATTAGAATGTCATTAGGGATACGTGAGAGTGTGTATTGCAGCTTATGGTGCTTCGTGAATTAGGAGAAACACACGACTCGCACATCATGACGACGTGTAGGAATCTCACTTTACTCGCGACGATAATCTCGTCATCGAGACACTTACTACCGTCAGATAACAAGGTGAAATACTGGAATAGTTGAAATTTTTTTTATTTTATTTTTCGAAATATTCTCAAAAACGTTTGACGGCAATTTTGCAGGTATGACACTTATATTTTCCTATTAAACTAAAAAAAATATTTGGCCAATAATTTTCAACTTTATTACCTGTTTGTCAATTTTGTTTTATTTAACCTTGTCAGTATTTATTGGAATAACATTAGGAATACGTGAGAGTGTGTATTGCAATTTATGGTGCTCGTGAATTAGAAGAAAACACACGACTTCATGATGTCGAGTTGGGATCTCACTTTACTCGTTACGAATCCAGGTCATCGAGACGCTTCCTACCGACAGAATAAGATGAAATACTGGAATAATTGATAAAAATTCATAATAAAAAATCAATGTTTTGAAGTATCCACAAAATTTTTTGTAGGCATCTTTGGAAGTTTGGGACATATTTTCGGAATAAACACAAAAAAACATTTTGGCTAATAATTTTTTACTTTTTTGCCCGGTTATTCTCAATTTGTACACTTGACGTAATCAGTATTCATTGGAAGAACATTAGGGGTACTTGAGAGTGTGTATTGCGTCTCTTGGTGCTCGTGAATTAGTAGAAACACACGATTTTCACGAATTAGAAGAAAACACACACGAACCGTTGACGATAATAATTACATATCAGCATACTTCATGAATTGTCTTTGTTTGGCAATTTAATAACTATATTAGTTCAGTTAATAGAGGTGCAGCTACTAAAACACAACTTAATCCAGTATCTCGCTACAACGTCACTTCCAGGAAAAACGATGTCTCCAATCTTGTTCTTCCTGAAAATATTATTATTAATCACAGATTACAAAGAATTTTTGCACAAAAACTTTTTCCATATGAACACATGGAATACTGTGTTGAAAAATGTTGTACCATATGTGACAAATTTAGTACCGTTCTCCAAGTGAAAAATTCTTAGAACACAGCATTCCTTGTCAGGACAAAATTCTTGTATCAAAATTTTGCAACACAATTTACCTTCAGCAGTTAATGTCGCGGGAGAATTAGATGCTTTCTGCAGTATTGATGTGCATTACCGCGTAACCTTTGCCGCATAGCACACCCCTGAAAGTAATGAATGTGTTAGTGAAAACAAACAAAATTTAGTCACATACAGACCAAAAATATTATCATAAAAATTAGGATTTATGAAAAAGGGTATATAACATATTATCCCACAAGTATAAAAAACCTCTCCAGTTGACCATCTACAAAACGAATCATAAGACAACAACTTAGGGAGATAGTGAACTTATTGTAATGGTCAAGTTGGGTGATTCTAATGTATACAATCTTCGTAAGGCTTGAAATGATCAACAGTTGTGAAAGGTGAACGGGTGGTGTAGTAGTTAACAGCCCTTAGATCAAAGCAGGAGTCCCAGGTTCGACACCCAGCTCATTTTCATATGACTGAAAGTTATCACATAACCCCTATTCTTGTTTGTTCCAATGATCTTTCAGTAATACAAAGAAAAGGATAGATGCTAGCATTGTTAAAAAGAACCAGTAAAATTGAACAAAGTTCTCAAAATCAGTACTAAGACATTCCAATGCAAATTTGTTCAATAAATTTCTTCAACTAATTTAAATATGCGAAGAAAAAAAATTTCTTTTTCTCTCCCTTTTGTCTTTCAGTGTGGGGGGCAGTCATTTCAGGTATCCCTCCTGATTAGTAGCCTTGTGCTGTACCTATTGTGTTGTCTGTCCTGAGCAGGCCTCCTGGCCTGAACGTCGCCAAAAGAAAGAAAATAGACAGATAGAAGGAGGGACGGACGAACAGACATACAGACAGACGTTGTTAGAATAATAATAAATGGAATGGCAGTATATAGATGTAACTTTTCACCAAACTGATCAGTGGAAGCGTTCCAAAGTAATCTTGATAAGTTGGAAAAGAGCATCAAATGTTGGGAGGGACCAATCATTGTTACAGGTGACTTTAACGCGAAATCTCCGTCATGGAGCATGGGAGCAAGTGATAAGAGAGGACGTATTTTAGATGATGCCATGATTTAGCTGGACCCGATTACCGTTAATCATCCAAGAGTGACAACATTTGAAAGAAGAGCATCCATTTTTGTACTGGATCTAACCTTCATAAGAACAACGACTATACTATTCGTTCGTAATTGGCATGTATCAGATTTAGAGACTCTCACTGACAACAAATACGTAAGTTATGTAAACGGTCGACGGCGTGTTCACTCATCTCGGACACATTGCGGAGTTTGGGCAATCCGCAGACTTAACAAGGAAATGTTTCAAGAGTATATTGAAGGTATCTCTCCGATGAGCAAAATGTGGTCTGTAACGCATGGTAGAACGTTTTATAGCGACAATAAGCAAAGCATATGATGTAACCATTCCACGTCGAAGTGGGAAATGTCCAAATCGCAGAGCGGTGTACTGGTGGACGACAAAGATTACAGAGCTCGGGACAAAGTGCAATAGACTAAGAAGAGTCGCACCAAGAGCCCATAGAAGGAATCAAAAGACAGCGAACAAGCTTCAGAAAACTATAAACTGGCAAGAAAAACACTTCGCAATGAAATCAAACGACGAAAAGAGGAATACTGGTAGGAATTATTAATTCCCTACTAAGCAAATTGTATTACGCATTCCGAAACTTAGTTAAAGCAGTTAGTACACGGATTTCCCCTTTGCGTATATGTTGCAAACGTGTACTCCCATTTACGTTACGGCATTACCTTCTGGGGTAATTCCGGTCAGAGCATTCAAACTTTCAGAATTCCAAAGAGGATAGTTCGGATAATTTGTAAATCTAACCCCCGGAACTCTTGTAATCCTTTATTCAAGGAATTAAATATCTTAACACTTCCCTGCATTTATATTTATGAAACGGTCGTGTTTGTTAAGACCGAATTACTGAAGCACAACCCTTGCTTTATACGAAACAGTCTCGTTCACGAACACAATACTCGCAATATGAATAATATTCATCGCCCTAGAGTGCCAACCACTCTTTGCCAAAAAGGACCATATCATTCGGGAATCGTTCTATATAATTCCCTGCCCAAGAATATAAAAGACATTATGAAATTGAATCTGTTCAAATCAGCGGTTAAAAACTACCTCCTGGACC
>NNCF01134298.1:38649-50909 GCA_002313205.1 Laupala kohalensis | reverse complement strand
CTTATGATTTTTAAACACTATACGCAGAATAATCTATAGTTCGATAATAACTTGTACATGTAAATTTACAAACATATTTTGCGTTAAATTACAAACATATTGACATTATATATGTATTATAACTCGCAGCTAACTTTTTACCTTATCTAGGAACTTTTGCTGAAAGTTTTGAATCCGCCTCTGACTTAGGGCCCTTGATCGGAATTGATGGGATGGTCCCTTGCTTGCTTCCGGAGAGTAAATTAGTTTATTGTCCTCCACGTGGTCATACGCAGTCTGTACTTTTTTGACAATAATTTTTTTTAAGTATTATATTTCTTTCATGTTTAAATTGTATCCAATCTAAACCGGAACGAGTTTATCTAGCTTTCCTAAATGCCTCTTCCCTTCTATTTGCTGCCACTCTTATTTCATCTGAATACCATATTTACCAACCCACACTTTTGGGATTTTTAATTTTCTTACAGGAGCATTTACATTTAGGTCGTTTACTACACAGTGAACTAATTTATCTGCCCTCGTCTCAGTACTCTCAAGATTAGACTCTAAATTTGTCTTTATTAACGTAACAAAATTATCAACATTGAACATTTTATAATAGGAACTCTCTAAAATGCATCACACTTCTATTTAAATTCAGTTCAACTTTTATCCATTTCATGATCTGTTATTGCAAGTTGATGGATAGCTTCAACATCTATTTTACTATTTGAAAATACTGTCTATAATTGTCTGGCTATCCCTGGTTACTCTTTGCAATGTTTACATATTGTTTCATACCTAAACTCTGCATTTTGGTTGGCCAATTTGATTAAAAAGAATCAGTTTTACTATCTATATTGTGGCAGAACGAAAAAAAAATGGTTCAAAAAATATACGTATTTCAATTTTGGGCGCCTCGACTATTTTATCTCAGGGTTCCACAATAATTTCTGGGTTCGATTTTTTTAATGAAGGAAAGGACCATGCAATGGTTCCACTTAAGGAAAACGCTACTAACAAATAAATCCATTACATTTAATTACTGTTTTAATTACCACAACACCCCTCATGCTGTTTTCCCCCAAAAGACACAAACACAAATGGAAATCAAATATGAACATTAACACTAACGCCGAAGTGACGTCATTCTTTCCAAAAAACAAACAAAAATACACTGGCTTTAACCATAATATTATCTTATTGACAATTCAATCTCCCTGCTTCTCAAACAATAGCAACACACTGAATTTGATAATAATGTTAGCTTCTCAACTATTAAATCTACCTTTCTTTCAAACAATAGCCATACACTGAATTTAATCATAATCTTATCTAATTAACAATTAAATCTTAACAATAGCAATGCACTGAATTTAACCATGGCATATTTTTAGCATTAATGAAATCTGTCTTGGCACTGATTTAGTCCAAAGTTCGTGTCCCTTTTTTATAATTTATGCCAATTGCTCCATGACGCTCAAGCGCAATACGACGTTGGTTTAAACATTTACCAACAGTCGTATAATACCTCTCAAGATGACCGACTAGGCGGGCTGTAGAGTAGGGCCTCGCAGAGGTCAGCACGGCTCCAATCTCGGGTGACCGCTAACGGTGTCAATCAGCGGCGATTACCAAAAGTTGCCCTATTCATTCTCTGCGGAATCGGCTCCTCCAAACACAGCGTCAGCATTACCACGTCCGTCCGAATGACCACCCGAAAATAGTTCGTGCGTGATTTGGATCGAGATCAGCTTATTAACTCGTCCCGATGATCAAATAAAGATCAACAATTAAATCTCGAGCGCAGCTAAAAAACATCTGACGAAAAGGTGATACGATCGTGAGCGATCTGAGCTGACTGCGAGATGTGAGCAATATGAGCGATATGAGCTGAGCAATGTCAGCCGCGTCGAAGCTACCAGCTACGAGCGTGAACGATGTTACTGATCTGAGCGATATAAGCGATATAAGCAATATCTGAGCTGTATGAGCGGTATGAGCTATCTGAGCTGTATCAGCTATATATGCGCGAAATTTTGTTTGCCATTCCTTAAATGGTCTTACTCCCCACTCTATCTATTTTCCCCCAAAAGATCTTCCAAATTTTGAATTCCACGTGACCGAAACTTCCAATGCCAAAACGATTCCCCCTTCTTACGCCTAGATTCTGATTGGGAAATTTTTAAAGGGCTTCAAATAATTTCTAACGTTTTCTTGCAACGACGTTTTACTTACAACGATCTTCCGAACAAGTTGGCTCTTGTTTCGACCCTTCGCACATCTGGGGTTATTGCGGTCGGGTTGGGTCGTTTTCCCCACCCCCTCGCTAACTTGCTATTTCTAAAAAGTTGTAAATTTCCTTTGACGCCAAAGAGCCGACAGTATGTCTTCTCCATACCAGATGCGACCGCTGCCTTCGTCATCTTCCAACGGCCGACCTTTTAAATTTCTTCAACTCTCCCTCTCTCTCTTTTAAATTTCATTATTCCCGAACAAGGATGATTTTATTAACAATTAATTACTGAATTATTCAAATCTCACAATACAGATCCGCATCACTTGCATTTATTTCTTCTTCATCAATATCTATTATATTTAATTTTGGTGTAATCTGCTTTAGTTCCACTACTAGGATATCATCCCCAACTTTTTCTTGTACTTCCTCTTTTAGATTCTTTTTTCTCTTCTCCAGTTTCACATCCAAGGATAATGGCACCTTTTTTTTACCTTTGTGATCACCTCATCCATATTTGTGATATCAACTTTTTCCTTCTCTAGCATTTGAGTTTTTTCACTTTCTTGAACCACTTTTGGTTTCACGACAATTGTATTTTCGTTTTTTTTTTCATTCTCACAACCGTTGAAAAAAGTTTTGTTTCTTCCTTCGGGTCTTCTGCTCCTTTTTGTATACTGTTTTTCAATTACGTTGTCTAATGCGCCCGAATTCTTCCTGTACCACTTTCTTAATAATTGTTCTCATGTTATTTCAACACGTTTTCTCATCTTTCACTTCACTTATCATTTCAACTAACCAGTCAATATTTACCCACATGTTCGACTGTACATTTCCAGATGACTGTCGCTTACCACTGGCACTACCTTCACTAAAAACATCTCGTACACATCCTTTCCTCATTTCTTGTTTTCCCGTTGCTCATTTAATTTTAACTTCTTTTGCGGTAATGAAAGAAGCAAAAGGACCACCGAAAGTCTCCGGATCACCATTTCCATCGTGTTACTTGTGTTTTTCTGCACAATCAGGGTGAAAAATAATTTTACGCAACTACTTGCTTTGCACCAATTAACTTGCGTTTTTATCACTTTTTTACACCCAGAACAACGATACTTTTCGTATTCTTCATTCATCGCAATCGGCAAATCCCAGCGTATCCCTACATACGCTAACGCAGCGACGCACAGGCACGTCCGACATCGGTCGCGACTGACTACAGACTAAGAAGAGAAAAAGAGAAAGAAAGACAGAGACACAGAGAGAAACATACAGAGAGGGGCAGGGAGAGGAAGAGAGAGAGACTCACACACGAAGAGAGAGACTGTGAGTGAGGGAGAGAGAAAGAGACACGCACACAAAGAGAGAGAAAGAGAGAGAGACTCGCACACAAAGAGATACACACACATATATATATATATATATATATATATATANATATATATATATATATATATATATAATTCTCAAGTTAAATTAATTAAAACAAAGATAAACACGAGTCGATGTATTTGAAACCTAACAGAGGTGGCATTGACGTAGGTATTTTGGGTTGAGCAAGATAAGGTTATGAAAGGTACCATAAATTTGTGGGACTGAGAAGAAATGCGGAGAGCCGCAAAGTATATTTTGAAAGGGAAGGTCTTCGTTGTCAAGCAGACGGCGCATATTAAAAGGACATTCATCCAAGAAACCGCGGCGGTTGCGTAGTTAAGATCGAAATGTATGAGTTCGGCCCCATAAAAGTAAACAACGATTTAGCCGTCCGCGCGCGTTGCTGATGAGACGTGTTTGATAGTGTGGGTGGTAAGATAAAACAGAGTGAGGGATAAACATGCCTCGTCTGACAGAAGCGTGGCTGCAGTGAAAGGACCATTGAATATTAACTAATGAATTTCTTTAAAGAGCAACGTCAGGATGACGCGCCTTCGTCGGGCACTCGCTGTGAACGTGCATACGACCGGGGGGATTTTTTTCGAAATTTGGACGCACTGGAGGCGGAGTCGCTTTTAGAAGTGGGGAGTAAATTAATAAAAGAGGAAGCAGAAGCAATCAGAGAAGCTCCTTGCACCAGTCTGCTTCTTACATCATTCGTTTTCTTCAAAAGTGCTTCTGAGAATGCTCTTCGAGATCGCCCTCCGATCGACACTCTGAGAACTTTCTTCAGACACACTTCGGACTTCAGATATTACGAAGTTATTCAGATTCAGATATTCCTTCGATTCACTTATTGTGCCCATAGACTTACTTTTGAAGCACTTCATAGTTGTTCAGATATTACTTCGACTTATTTGTGAAATATTTCGAAAACTTCGAAATATTCATTCGTAAGTTCAGAGATTTTAAGACAGTTCATTTTTGGAGCATCATTGTGAACTTGGAAATAATGGCTCAATTTGTGCAAAGTAGGAACAATGCTTGCTGAACTCGGGTTCGAGAATGATCATTGGAGGCGTTTACCGGAACATGACGGCGTTGTTCTGCTGAGCCGGTACTAAAAGGCGGTTTTTCCGAAACAAGCGGACGTCCTGGACAGACAAGTGAACGAGAGGAGGCGAGTTTCTGGGGTCATCACGGGAAGTGTATCTACACTACCACAATGCTATGATCATCCATCTTTGGTAAAAGGTAACAAATACAAGCTGGTTGCGTCCAGTGGTAAGGTAATTAGCTGCGAAGAAGAACAGCGTGTGCTACGAGGATAAAACTAATACGGCCCCCGTTCAGAAAATTAAAAATATTAGTTTCATCCATGAGGGCCTCTTCAAGAAGATGAGCGATTAAGTATATAATCATTCACGTATTTAATTAATATCTGCCTTCATCATATTAATTGATGACGAAATAATAGCATGTTTGTGTTTCACATCAAGATTTTCTGTTTTGTGTGTGTGTGTGTGTTGTTTTTTGGGTGGGGGGGAATGTCTTATGGGGATAGAGAGTAACGAAAGCATGATAAATTTAGAAATTTTGTACTGGTATTCAATAAACAATTTAGTTATTTTGTTTTTAAATTGCGTTTTCCTTATGGGATAAGGAACCCATTGTGTGTGTATTCATCTATTTTTTAAAATTCGAATCCTAAATTCATTTCTATGAATCCCCTGAAATCTCATGTGCTCTTTTGAGTTCCTAATTACTCTAGAACTTCATCAATTACTTGTTCCAATTTTTAGGACAATTTGGCGCCCAACACTCGAGACTTTCAACGTTTTGGCACATTGTCATTTTTCTTCATTGCCAAGTCTCATTTAATTACAATTAGGTACTCCAAAACGGGATAATTGATCAGTTTATTAATTAATGAGTAATATATAATATTATATATTGAGACCGTGGATTGATTTAAGTAACAAATGAACCACGATCTCAAAAATATAATCGAAAATATGTGTTGAAACGCGTAGAAGATAACGTAGAGGGTGGTCCGTAGCGAACAAGAGAAAGCAAAGGTGGCGGAACATCAGAAGTTCAGTAAACGCACAATAACATCATAAAAAAGCATTATTTAGAAAAATATCAAAGACGCAGCGACAAGGGTGCGGGTTTGCCAGCGACAAGTTGGAACTTGAAGGGATCTTTAGGAATACCAAAATCTAAATTTATTTTAAAAGACTGCACGCAAGGGCGGACGTGAGGGTATAGTCGTTTCCCCAAGCAACCTCGGGTGCACCGTGAGAACGACGAAAAACTGCGAAGAGCAGCATATGTCTCTTGGGACACGGTTCCAAAAACAGAGGCGAAAGGTTTTAGGAGGAAAAATTTTGGCAATGGTTTCTTAAATACGACAAAAGGGGACTAAATTCAAAAGAAGTCATAAAAACTAGGATCAAAGAAGGGTGCCGAAGAAGCAAGTTACAACTCGCAGAGGGAAAAAGGCACTATTTCAAATACGCCGCAGTGTCATAAAAACATAAACAGGGGGTCAAAGGAGCTTGACGCGGCGCATATGCGTAGTGAAAATCTAACAAAGAGCATTGTTCCAGAAATAACAAAATGGCCGACCGACCGTCGTCTAGAGACATCAAGAAAAAGACAATCAACTTTACTAGGGAGCGATCACAAGAAAGGGAAAACCACGTGATCCAAAATTGTAGATAAAACACAGGACACAGAAGCACGGTGGTGGATGTTGTGAGAGATTGAGTGGAAGTGTTGTTGCTGTGGTGATTGCTGTGGTGATTGTTGTGGCAATCGTAGAGTTGTGTTCTTGTTGAGGGGCGGTGATAGTTCAATTAACAATGTTCTAAAAAGTGAAGAGTGGCGAAATTGATTGATCTTATAACCATTATAAGACAAACAGGGCCAAGTATGAATAATTGGTAGGAATGAAACACAACATGCAAAGTGATTAAATGAACTGCAGTTAATGGGATCAGGTCCGCCGTAGAACGAAAGGTGATCATCGGTGCAAGTGACAATCGTATAAGCACCATAAATCGGCTTAATGAATAGTGACTTTCAGTGTGTCGTTGTGAACCATGTAGGTTGATTTGTGCGCCCGAGAAGACATCGTTGTGGCTAAATAATAAGTAACGTGAAATCACGAGGTCGTCTGCGAGCAGGTATGCGAGACGCACTAAATAAGCAATCGGCCAAATTAAAGTAAATGCTGCCACCAACGTACGAGTAATTAAATAATTATTAAATAGAGCAACATGGTCACGACACGGCTGTGAGCGGTATACATTCATAGCAGTAGGAAAAGATCGCACTTTGGTGGGACGCGAAGAATAATGTTCCCGAAGTACCACGCGAGTGACAAGTGAACTCCTATGACTCCACCGGTCCGACATCAACAGACAGCTTGTGTAGGGTGACAAAGATCAAGAAAGAGTAAAAATTGTGTTAAGGCCTAGAATAATAAAAATTATTGTATTAAATGTCAGCAGGCCATATGTTTTAATGTAATGTGTTTTAATGGGGGATCACCGAACATCTGAACAAATTACCGCAGAATCTGGTGAGTACCCTGAGAAAGGAAAAATCACAATGGTGCAGTAAGCAAAAGAATGTGTAGAATAATCATTGTTAAAAATTTCAAGTGTAGCAATCAAATCAGTGTAATTAGAATTAATAAAATATATTTGTTTGTTGTTTGAACACCAGAGTGCAGTGTTTTAATTGTAAGTGGCTCCCACAGGAATGAGTACTCGGTTCCCTACCCTTTGGCTTTAGTGATTAGAGTGTTGTTTTAAATTCTAAATTTTTTTGAGACGTAATTGTAATTATTTTTATAATTTTTTATCAACAAGATGACCGTTAGTCTCAATTGGTCCGTACCGAACAGGGACTTAAGTTGATTGTGTGATAATTTTTTTGTAATTATTATCAATTTTAAAAAAAATTGTTTATGACAATTTTTTTAATTTATAACAAAAAAACCGTTTAGCCGAATATATATATATATATATATATATATATATATATATATATATATATATATATATATATATATATATATATATTATAAAGAGCTTGATACTGTTGACNGTGAACACACCTTGTTAAAGCTAGCCGCACGGAACTTTTCGAAGATAATTGATTGGTTGAGTTCAGTACGCGTGTATAATAGGAGTGGGGAGGTGCGCGGTGTGAAGGAAAAATGCGACAGGAATCGCTCTCAATATTCGGGGAATCGTCGGAGGGGACGGTTCTAGTAGCTGAATTGCACGAGACTAGTCGGATAGAAACGTATTTTTTTCGTTTCTTATTTTGCATTATTGATGAACGTCCAGATATACGGAATCGGAACGAGTAATGAATATTGTTTAAATGCTCCAAGTGAAGCAATTAATGCGCAGTCATAAAACTCGGAAGTAAGATCGCGACGTAAATGAAAACGGTAGCATGCTGTTGACCGCGATAACTGGCCGCGAATTCGAAGCTGCGAACGAGAGGTTCGGATGAGCGACTGAGGAACAACCAGTTGGCAATCTGCAGGGTCACGGTCGCGCATTGCTAAGGAAAGACGGAGGGGAGTCCCGAGCAGCTGCGAAGGCATCACCGGCGAAGGAGGTCGTGAATCGGACGAGCTGATTTTGTATACGACCTCGAAGGAGAAAATCTGGGTGTGAGTATGTCTCTGTGAGACAAACATTTACAAGTAGTGTCTTCAATGATTAGGGATTTGCTCATGTTTGTAATTCAATGAGGGGCTAGTATCTTTCCCAAGAGAAAGTCTCATTGAAATCGAGTCTGTCGCACTTGTAATTTTTTTTCAAGAAGAAAGAAGAACCAAGTACTTATTCAATGAACTATTACATTTTCTCTGTTTTGAATGGAAATATAAGGCTCATATCGTGCTAGATTTGATCAGTTAATAGAGGATTGTTGTAAATAGCGTAAATGTAAATGCACGAAAATCCTGAATGAGCTGAATATTAATTATGAGATAATTGCAGAGTGGATTTTTTTCTGTATTGTTTGTCTTTCATGTCCATTTCATGTAAATTGTCCATTCCAAGAGAATCAGAATAAATTGTGGTAATCACATCTGAAGTACTATATCCTTATTTTTTATTATATTATCTTAATGCAATTTGCTTACTTTTTTATAGGAGAGGGTACATTAGAATATATANAGAGAGAGAGAGAGAGAGAGAGAGATGGATATATATCCCACCCCTGGGTCACCACCTTGACGTAGCACTGTCCGTGCAGGTGGTGAGGGTTTGCGCGCAATGATTATGCTGGAGGCTATGCAGCCTGCATTTGCAATATCGCGTTAGGTGATGGCTTAGGTGCTAGCAGGGTTTCTCTTCTAGGAAAGGCATCAACTGAATAGTCAGATTAAGTGTATCCTGCAATGACCTGTCCACCTGACCCTCACTGCTCCCACATTCTCCTTAAGTGCTCTCACCTTTGGAGTTCGTGTGTAGCAACCACGGGGTCCTGAGCCGAATCAAGTATTTCTTCCACTTACTTATGCTTGATTCTCTCTGTATACTTTTCTATTGACCTTCCTTAGCAATCTCTTGCTATCTTTGACCCCAACGCTATAAAGTTTCGAGGGATAGGGCGATTCTTTCGTGCTACTTTCACAACCATCCTTCTTCAACCCCAAGGTAAGATGCAATGTGACCCGTGCCGAGTCCAGAATGGTACAGAGGGTTATCTGCACCGCAAACGGAGGTTCTGGGATACCTGGCGACCTCCCTGAGTAAGAAACCTTACTTGGTCATGCTGGGCTCTGTTCAGGCAGACTATTTTTCCCTATCTACTCGTGGGAACATAATGGAAGATGTTAACATGTATAAATCTGCAAGTCTAGTTGAGGCGAAGAGTGGTGGAAAGTGGAGTATTCTCTGTACCAACAAATAAGATTAATGCGAAAAGAAAAGGCAGAAGTGGAAGCAGCACTGAGATTAAGTCGAAGACCCTACCTCCAGAGGCAAATGTGACTCGAATTGTTGAAGGATTGCATGGGATTCTGGCGACAAAACAGGATGAAGATCGGTTGTTTCACAGTATCATGTAAAACAACAGAAACACCAAGTTATGCTTTATCGGTGGCTAATCAACGCACCTGGCATCAACACAGATCGGAAAACGTAATGCAATGAATTATGTCATTACATCAGCTAAGAATATCCACAAGACAATCACAACTAACATGGAAGCGGCAATGTCTCTCGCTAATTGGATCACGAGGTTTAAAGAACAAGCCAAAAAAGAGCAAACTAACTTTACTGCTGTAGTGGAGGACATGGTTATAATTGTAAAACTGGCACCAAATGCCCAATTGACTGAAATACCAGAACTAAATACCGGACTTCAGTCACATCACAGCCAAATGAGCCAATAAGGAAAGACGGCGTGGACATGAATGGAAATGAAAAGAACAAATCGCAATCTCAACACAACTGCAATCGTTGCTCACTGACAACGGGAAGACCATTGCCCACTGACATCGGTCAAGACCACAACTGAACTGCCATGGCAGACGAGGCAAATTAACCGTAGGAAAAAGCAAGGAGAGGCAGAGCGGAACTAGAGCGAGAAAAGGGTAAGGCTCAAACCGGTGGCAATCCTCATGAAGTGTAAAAACGTTGTAAAATCATACCCCGATGTCTTAACATTAATGAAGCAAAAGGTCAGTAAGGAAAACATACGAGAAAAGGTCAATAAAATAAGACAAACAAAGACAGGAGAGCTTCTAACTGAACGAAAAGGTTTCAAGGCCGAGGAAGTCAAAGAAGCAGTGAAAATGGCAATGGGCGATAAGGTTGGTGTGGTATCCTTACAGCAGATGGTAACCCTCGATATCAGGGACATTGACGGGGACACAGATAAAGATACAGTGCGAGGAGCATTCGTAACTGCTTTTCCTAACGTCAACTCAGGTGAGATCATTGTTCGAGCTTTGAGACCTGCTTACAAGGGTACTCAAATGGCAATTGTGTCAGCACCACGTGCAGCTATGAAACGCATCATGACAAAGAGAAAAGTTGAGAATAGGATATGTCATGGCATGGGTTCGGGAGAGAAGTACAGACACCAGATGTATCAACTGTCTAGGTTTCGGGCGTACTTCTAGCACCTGTAAAAAGAACAACGACAGGGACACCAAGTTATGTTTTATCTGTGGCAAATCTACGCACCTGGCATCAAAGTGTAGAAACATACCTCGATGCGTGCCACGCGAGGCGATCGGAAAACCGGTTGACAACATCACTGGCACCGGGAAGTGTGTTGCAATGCAATGGCAAAGCAAAAAAAACAAATCAGATGAACACCAAAAATAGCATATTTCCTACAAATTAATCTAAACAGATGCGGCAGTGCTCAGGATCTTCGTCAGCAGACTGCGATGGAGAAAGGAGCCGACATATTGATAATATCAGAACAAAACAAGAACCTAGATGATCTCACATAATGTTCCGATAAAAGAAGTGATGCTGCAATTCAAATACTACATGAACAAAGTAATTGCTGGTCAGATTGAGAGAGGTCAAGGGTATGTTAGAAGAAGAATAAATGGAATGGCAGTATATAATTCTTACATTTCGCCAAATAGATCAATAGAAGCGTTCCAAAGTAATCTTGAGAAGTTGGAAGCAAGCATCAGATGTTGGGAGGGACTAATCATTGTTGCGGGTGACTTTAATGAGTAATCTCTGTCATGGTTCATGGTAGCAAGTGATAAGAGAGGACTATTTTAGATGACGCCATGATTTCGCTGAATCTGATTACCATTAATCCACCAGGAGTGACAACATTTGAAAGAACAGCATCCATTTCTGTATTGGATCTCGCCTTCACAAGAACAACGACTATAACTTTCGTCGTAATGTGCATGTATTAGAGTTAGAGACTCTCAGTGACCGTAAATACATAAGTTACGAAATCGATTGTAGGCGTGTCACCCGTCTCAAACTCATTGGGCAATCCGCAAACTTGACAAGGAAATGTTCCAAGAGCACATTACAGGTATCTCCGCGATGAGCGAAATGTGGTCTGCTCAATGCATGATACAGCGAAAATGAGCAAAGCATGGAAAATTCCCAAACCGCAGAGCGCTGTACAGGTGAACGATAGAGATCGCGGAGCTGAGGACAATGTGTAATAGGTTAAGAAGAGTCCCACAAAGGACCCATCGAAGGAAGCAACAGATAGTGTTAACCCAAAAATAAGAGCTCCAAATGCGTTCACCTCTCCAGCAAACAGCAAATTGTAACATCACACCTCAAACCCTGATGTGCTGTTTTATTATTTGGTAGAAGCGGGATCCACATATATACACATGTAATGATTATTCTTTTGGTAGAAGCGGGATCCACATACATACCAAAATCCCTATGGTAGTTTTTTTCGCTGCCACCAGCTCGGTTTCCCGAGCAAGCAAACTCACGTGTAATAATAATAATAAATAAATAAATTTATTGTCAAAAAAGTACAGACTGCGTATGACCACGTGGAGGGGGAAAAACTAATTTACCCTCCGGAAGCAAGCAAGGGACCATCCCATCAATTCCGATCAAGGGCCCTAAGGCAGAGGCGGATTCAAAACTTTCAGCAAAAGTTCCTAGATAAGATAAAAAGTTGG
>NNCF01134298.1:8224-36922 GCA_002313205.1 Laupala kohalensis | reverse complement strand
GGATATATTGAGTTCGTTATTTTACCAACTTCTGAGAAGTAAGAATTAAACAAACTTGCGATGTCCTGAGGATTTGATACGATTTTGCCATCGTTTAGTAAAGAAACATTTTCTTCGCGATTTTCAGAAGTTGACGTGTAATTGTTAACAATATTCCACATGTCTTTCATCCGGTTGTTCGATTTAAGTATATGCCTGTCGTTTTCCATTACCTTAGCTGCATAGACTACTTTTCGGAGAATAGTCTTATATTTACGAAAATAATTATGGAATTCGGGTGGTTGGTTATAGCGTTTTGAAAGATAATATAAACGGCGTTTGTTTTTTGAAGAAATTCTTATCCCTTGGGTGATCCATCTATTGTATTTCTTTGTGTTAATTAACTTGCGTTTTATGGGAAAGCTAGAGTTGTAATGTTTTAGGAATATTGAGATAAATACATTGAATTTGTCGTCGGTGTTTTGGCAATTGTAAACATCTTTCCATGTTTCTTCACGCAAATAATTTATAAATATGGATTTATTTATGTCATTAAACTCTCTTGTAAATTTGTAAAGGATTTTAAGCGGTTTTAGTTTATTATTAATAGTCAATACTTGAGCAAGGTGATCACTGTATCCGGCGATAAACACTTCAGAGAGATACGAGATTCCATTGTTGACTATAATTTGATCTAGCAATGTTTGAGATGAGCCGGAGAGGCGAGTGGGGTCGTTTATCGTAGTAATAAGGTTGAAGGAGTCGATAAGATTCTTGAATCGATTAACTGGTGAATGTTCAGAGTTGGATGTACTCAAGAAATCGATATTGAAATCACCACATATAACGATAGATTTAGTAGATTTATGTGTGATATGTTCTAAAATATTTTCGAAGTTCCGAAAAAATATGTCAAGATCTGATTGAGGAGGTCTATAAATACACAAAACAACAATACCGGTGTCGGTCAGTTCAACTGCAGAAATTTCGAACACACTATCTACGCAGAAGTTCTCGTAGCCTGTCAGTGGAGAAGATAAAATATCATTACGAACGTAGATACACGTACCTCCGTGGGGATTTTTGCCTTTAAAATTTTGCCGACAGTAAGAACTTGCTAAATAATAATTAGAAATAGCAGTATCGTTGATGTTGTTAGTTGAAAGCCAATGCTCTGTGAGGCATAGCAAATCGAATCGATTTTCGTGTACCAGAATTTCAATGTCTGTCAATTTGTTTGAAAGGGATTGGACATTATGATGAAATATAATTATTTTATTTTCGCAAAGAGTTTGTGACTCACGAGAAATGGAATCGACGTTAGATTGTGGAGAGGAATTTGAAATTGGTACAGCTTCTAGTTCCGGATGAAGCTCGCACACAGCACCTGAACGCGATTGTCACCTTCGAGTACCACATCGTACTCCTGAGCGCAAGTTGTAACGGTGTATGGGGGCGACAGGAGGAATAGATGTTGACGTGGGAGATGAGGAAGCAGTAGGTGAAAGAACGGGGACAGGAGAAGAAATGGGTGTGGAGATAGGAAGAGGAAATGGTGATGAGGTAGGAGCAGAGGGAGGTGGAGGAGATGAGGTAGAAGTAGAGGGAGGTGGAGGAGGAGATGAGGTACGTACAGGAGGAGGTAATGGAGCAGGTGGATGATGTGAGGTCAGATGTGAAGCTAGGAGAGAACCGAAGTGCTGTTTCCCAGACGGTCTCAGGTGTAAACCGTGCTGGGTAAAGTCCTTGGCAGTCAGGTGTGGTTGCAAATCAAAAAATCAAAAAAAATGATTTATTACATATAATAAATTATATGTAAACATTATAATAAACATTATAATAAATAATGATTTATTACAAATTACATGAAAACTGAATTGTTTACAGACACAAACTCCCAAAATCATCAATACATCTAATAATCGTTGATTAGACATATAATGCTGTAAGAGAGCATCGTTTATACTTTGTAAAATATAGTTGAAGACAACTAAATTTTAATAAACCCTCAGGTTATCGGTTCTTTCGAAAAGATAAGTTGTTTTCACCCAACAACTAACTGAAACTAGTTACGACCCTCGCACCTAGTAATGAATTCATTAAGTCTACCGCAGCAGCCTTAACAAACAATCTGGTCTCCACGACCAAAACTTAGTACAGTCACTTGTCCGTGCTGACGGATCTCTACGTTCCTTTGTAAAGAATCGCCGAGGAGATTCGCGCCTCTCAATATATACGGTACCAGACGTCACGTGATCTGCGAATGACCACGCCTTCGCCACCACCGTGCAGGCACTTCTGTTGTGTCCCCTTTTCGCTTCTAGGAATGCAGAGGACGCGCCGTAGAGGACGAATCGCTAGGCGCGTCACCCAGGCGCTTCGCAAACACCTGTTTAGTTCTTCTTTCATTTCTTCGTGGAATTAGTCTTTAATTTAGGAACACCTGAACCCCCTTGAGACAACGTCGCCGACTGCATTCTTCGAATACACTGGTACATACTTTCCTTAAGATGAAAAGTGTTTATTCGAACAATACCTTTACACGGAAAACTCGTCGCACGTCCGTCTTAGCGCGGACCGACCACTTATTGTCATATTCTTAACAGCATCCTGCTTGGAAAATACAAAGAGCTATTAATATTTCGCAAGTTGCTGGCGTGTCTTGGTGCCGACGTTACACAAACCTCTGCTAATAATTCACCAACAAGAATAAGGAAGAGTCTATAAAAACACAGCTTATTGTTTGAGGAAAAAATCATGTGATGGGGTGCTCTAAAAATAGTTTCAATGTCAAGATAACTTTTTATTGGTTTAATCAATAATGCATTGAATTTACTAAATAAATTCACAATATTGAATAATGGGAATAGTTAACAGTTGTTTCAGTATGGAAAAATGACCAAAAAATGAATTTAATAGAGATACAATACGTATTTCAGTCGCTTCCTGGTTCCTCGTGAATGACAGCTGACATTCTGACGACGTTTGTCGTTTGTCTAAAAGTTTTCCACTTAGTTCGAGGCTACTCAGTCATTGGCGCACCCTGTTGGTATAAGTGGGAACCATTTCTCTTCAACTGTATGGGGTTGGGCGGCCGGCTACAGCTTCGTGGTTACCTCGCGGCTACCTACCGCATACTGATTAAATATAATATATCTTTTAAGCGACAATCTCAATTTTGCAGCACTGCACAGCCGCAAGACACACCTGTAAGCAATAGTTGACTGCCCACCCCAGGTGTTTATTAATCCGTTACCTGCACAATCCTTTCAAGCGTGTATATTGGTTTCCTCGAAACTGATAGTGATGCAAGCTTCCGAGGACTATAAACTGGCAAGAAAATCTCTTCGCAATGAAATCAAACGACGGAAAAAGGAATGCTGGATCGAGATCGTTCGGGTACACCTTACAGTAAAGTACTGGGCAAATTGTGTAAGAATAATAATGGTAAATTGCCATGATGGATCGATGGATAGATAGACGGATAACATTTAATAATAATAATATTTATTTAATAATAATACATTTACATTTTAAAATAGTCTACAAAAAATCATTTATAAAATTNTTAACTCAAATTTTTTTAAACAAAATGCCATTTTTGTTAACAAATATAAAACAAACACAAGTAATGAAAAAAGAAGTCAAGAATTGGTTAATTAAAAATAAAATATGAAAAAGGGAAATTTTAAATGACAAGTAAAATAAAATTAAATAGATAAGAGTAATGTTGTCTTTCAACTTATTAAACTAGTTGGCAGTGCCCTTATTTATGACAACATGTATTGAGGATGCACAAACTCTTTACAGTTCGTACTTTCACATGTGAAAGTACGAACTGTAAAGAGTTTGTGCATCCTCAATACATGTTGTCATAAATAAGGGCACTGCCAACTAGTTTAACAAGTTGAAAGACAACATTACTCTTATCTATTTAATTTTATTTTACTTGTCATTTAAAATTTCCCTTTTTCATATTTTATTTTTAATTAACCAATTCTTGACTTCTTTTTTCATTACTTGTGTTTGTTTTATATTTGTTAACAAAAATGGCATTTTGTTTAAAAAAATTTGAGTTAAGAATTTTAATGCTTTTTCTCCATATTTATTATAAACTTTAGGATCTATGAAGAAATTTCTATTTGTCGTTTCATATTTTTTGTCATTTAATTTCCCAAATTCTGATGTATGGTAGCATTTAGTGATCTTTTGAAAGCAAAAGAGGTTTTTACTGTCATTATTTCATTGGTTTTAAATTTTTCTCCCAACTCTAAATCCTTATTTTAAACTTTTTCAGGCAGACATTTGATAATTTTACTTTGCAGGTACTGTATAATTTCTAAGTTAGTGTCCAAAGCAGCACCCCAGGATTCTATTCCATATCTAATTAGGGATTCAACCAAATAAAAAATACGAATTTTAACATAGTGTATGGTACAATGTCTTTTATTTTTAAGATTTTCCATATGCTGTTTCTTAATATATTTCCTAATGTAAAAATTTGTTCTTTCTAGTTTAAATGCTCTTCAAAAATAATGCCGAGATACTTAAAACTTTTAACAAATTTGATTTCATTCTGACATGTTCAAGAGTTACACATTCTATGCAGACAGTCATGGTCATGAAAAATTATTTTAGATTTTAATCTAGTAGTATGTGTTGTAGTGAAGTGTATTGATTTGTATGTGTTTTTTTCTCTTGATTACTAAATCTTTATCGTGACACCATTTTTGAAAATTCAGAAATTCTGCCTATAAAGTCCGTTCTGCTTCTTTTTGGGTTTTATTAATGGAAATAATTAACTTATCATCTACATATACCACATGTATACATTTATAAAAATACATTCCTATATCATTAACATATATTAAATATAGCAAAGGTCCAAGGAAGCTACTTTGTGCTGTTCCTCTTTTTACTTCAATTTTTTTACTAACATTTTCTTCAATTTTTACTAAAAATGATCTTCTAAATAATTTTGAAATAAATTAAAAATTTTTCCTTGAATTCCAATTTGTACTAACATATCCAAAAGTTTATTATGATTTATTATATCATAAGCCTTAGATAAGTCAACTGATAATACCAAAACATGATTTCCTTTTTTGAAATTTTCATTTAATAGTTCTGCAAGATTTTCAATCAATAAAGTTGAACTTTTGTTCTTCTGATAGACATATTGATTTTTGTCTATGACCATGTACTTCTCCAGGAATGTTGCTCAGTTGTCTGCAATATGATTTTCTAAGATTTCGCCTAAAATATTCAAAATTGAAATGGGTCTGTAATTTTCGTATAATTTAAAAGAACATCCCTTGTGAATAGGTGTTATTATTGTTTCTTTTAACCCATTTGGTATTATTCCTTGTCCAACGCAGTTGTTTATTAATTTTGCTATCCACGGCCTAAACAATTCTAGATTAATCTTTAGATCTTTCACTTTAATTTGGTCTAATCCTGGTGCTTTATTAATATTCATGTCTTTTACTAATTTTGAAATGTCTTCTAAACTAACCATAGGTAGATAGAAAGAATTGCAAACTCTTCTGTCTGTTATGATTTCTAGAGTTTTAATTGAACACTTATGTACTATTTCTTCTACTTGGTTTTTGAAATTCAATGCTAGATTCAAAACAACTTTATTTAAATTATCATCTTTAGTCAAGTGTTTTTTAATAGTTTCATCAATTGACTGCTTACTTTTAAGTCCCAATAAATTATTTATATTTTTCCAAGTTTCTTTCATATCATTTCTGTTTTTTTTTTCAAATAGTTTATTGAAATATACCTTTTTCTGTTGATTTATCTTTAATGTAACACTATTTCTGTTTATATTGATTTCTTAATCGCTCCTTTTCATGTGTAATCCTAGCAGACAAACTCTTCCATTTTCTAAACATCATATCCCTTTCTTTCATTAACTCTACTATTTCCTTATTTATGTAGGGCTTAATGATATTATATTTTCTATTAATTTTGACTTCTTTCTTTTCTTTTGCCTTTTGAAGAATCATTTTTATCTTTTCATAGATGGTGTTAGCAGTATATTTTTCTTCATTACATACTTTTTCTAGTTCATCTCTTATCACTGTTCTAGAGAAAAAATCACATATTTTGCTCTCATTATTTACTTTTTTTTGTTTTTTTACATGTGCCATGAAAAGTAATTTTTACTCCCACTAAATATTGATCAGTGATTTTAATTTTATGTGTGAATGGTACTACATTTTCAAGATTTCCACTAACTGCTACATGGTCTAAACAAGATTTAATTAATCTATTCTCAAGGAATTCCTCTCTAGTTACCTCTTTTACACAGTGTATTATTTTATGTTTCACCAGTGTATCACAGTATTTAGCAGCTATCTTTGAGTTTTTTAGTATATTGATATTGATGTCTCCAATCATAATCTTATTAGGTGTTTTATTTCTTTCCAATTTTTTTTCTAGTTCAGCAGTAAATTTTTCTGTGCTTTTACTGGGTGGTCGATATATGCCATAGATTGAGACATTTACTCTATTGTCGATTTTGATATTTCCACAAATTATTTCATGATGTTCACTTTCATATTCCTCTAATTCAAAATTTAGAGTATCTTTAACATGTAAAATTAATCCCCCTCCATCTCTCTCTTTTCTTAGTTTTGAAACTTGCTGAAAACCCGGTAACTTAAAACCTACCAATTTTTCTTCCTCCTGAGTCTCAACTTAACTTAACAATATTACCTGAGTCTCAATAACTATTTAACTAATCTTCATACAAAATTCATCCCAGTGCTATTCAATTGACCTAATATTAAAATGAATTATGTTAAGGTGAACCTTTTCCTAATTAAATAGCTCACTCAAATTCTTATCACACTCTAGTATTATTGTGTCATTTATTTCTCTATTATCTATAAAACTAAAATCCATAATTACAAAATTCTGATTAAGTTAGTATACAATTTATAACAATTCTAAGTCACTCTCTTTCACAATTTTAACAACTCTTGATGCTACTTCTTTTATCGCCAAAATCTTATTGTCTTAAACCCAGATGAATTTATATTGCTTCTCCTTTCCTATTGTCCTTGTCTTCCAGAAAAGATTCGAAAAGTATTTGGTCAGATACTCATTGTTCTTTTTTGAGTCCAAATCCACGTTTTTCACTCTCTTATTTTTACCATTCAAAATTTTGTCTCTCATCTTATTATTCAGCTTCACAATCACTTTACTTTTTTTGTTTGTTTTATTTTTTACATGAACAACACTAGCAATTTCACGTTTTGCAAAGTTTTCAACTGCCATTTTTTTTTTCACAAAATTCACCACAATTTCTTCTGGACATTCTTCTTGAAAAATTTCTAGTCCATTTATCTCAATATTGTTTTTTTTTAGTTTTCCTGCTCCAAAATATTAATCTTATCTACGAAAAAGTTTTCTGCCTGTTCCCTCTGGACCCCCATTCACATCATGAACCTCCAATTTTGTTTTTCACTGATATGGACCCCTTGCAGGTCATAGTCGACCCCTGGGGTCCATATAGACCACTTTGGGTAACAGTGATGTAGAGTAACACAAATTGTCCCATACTGGCAGAGATGATATTAAAAATTTCCAAGAACTGGTTCTCTATTGGCAGGTGATATTTAAGAACCAAATATGTTTTTGGTTTTGTACCTAAAAATTTTGGATGTAATGAATGAAACTGTTGTGAATTTCATCTTACAGACTTTCATTGTGTGTATATATCACACATTTTGTGCGCAATGTGGAAGCATTCAAATAGTATGTTTTCTCTCAAATTGTAGAATTATTCTAAAAATAGAATTTTGAACCCAATCAGTTCAAAGAGAATCATTGTTCTGTCAGATATGACATAAAATCAAACAATGTTCTCGATCATTGTAGAAAACAGTTAAGAAATTTTTTAATTCAACTCAATTTTTGGAGAATAATAAATAAAATTTATTTTTAGATACAAGTAATTTAACAACTAGTTTGCTTGTTTCCTTTGAATTACAAACAAGAGCAAACCAGTTGGATAACATCACTGCTTATTGGAAATACAGCCCTGGGAGAAGATTGTTTCAAAACTACGATTTACAGTATGAAAGCTATATTCAAGCTTAATTTTTAAGTTAATTATAAGTAGTTAATAATATATTGAATTAAATAAATAATTAAAAACTTACGACCTTTTATGGACGAATAAATTTTTATATTTTATGTGAAGAGCTCACATTAACATATTTATTTAATTAGATTATATAATGGACGTTAATATTAGTAGAGTTAATAATATAATCTCATGCTATGTAATCTGTATTTGTAACATACATCAATGTAAAAATTGACACAATGGATTTTATTTTTTTATGAACTTTTGTTTATCTATTTTTTTTATAAATTTTTGCTCATTACCTTCAGTACGGATTTCTCCGAATGCAAACTTTCGAATGTGTGAGGCGATCCCTTTGAAATACATGTGAAGGGCGTTCGGAATTACCGTTCAGAAAAAAATACGCTATTTGGAATGCAAGCTCTAGGATTCTTCCCGATCGTCGAGAATCTTTTCCGTCCGGAATGGAATCAGACGTGTGTGGTAGACCCATCTAGCATAGCTTCGGTTCATTCGGATTCCGAAACCGAACGTGTGAGGCCGACCAAAGACCAGTAAAACTGTCGTGATTGGTTTGACGTGTAAAGAAATATCAGACTCACAAATCGTAGTTTTAAAATTTTTATTTACGTCGACGTTTCCCGGAAATCTTTTGTAGGTTCTATTTTAGAAAACGAAGTGGAATTTTTAAAACTTAAGTGAATTAATTCTGCATGTTTTCAAATCAAATCAAGAGAAATAAATTGGTGAAGTGGGGAGATGATAAAACTCACGTAGTACTGAGCGGTTGCTTTGACGTCGAACCTCGGCTGTCGACAGGCACAGTGTATCTTAGATTAGAATAGGGTTAACTTCTAAGTTTGCATTTTTGTAATTAGGGCAGCAACCATTGCTGTATTCTTTTATGGAGACAGCTCATCTGATCAATCACATACCTTCATGTTTTAGTAATTAGCTCAATTAATTAGATTAATTAAAGGAGAGGGATTTCTTTCTTCGGAAAGAAATAGGTAGTGTGTGGAAGAATTGATAAATTAAAATTCATCTTTAATACATTAATTTAGCAGGTACGTGATATCATTTTGAGTTGTGGATTATCTAGATTTACGGTAATGACTGAAGCATGGCCTAATTGAAAGAGTTTCTCTGATGGTGATATAATTGAAATGTGTAAATTATTTTCGGTGGATTTTTGTTATTTGTTCATTTTTTGTTCAATTCATTTTACTGATCGAAACACTTGCAAATAACTGAAAAGAATATTCAGCGATGTATTGCAGAAATGAGTTTTGAATATATGTAATTCAAATTAATTATTTCTCTTTAATGCCATTTTGAGTACCTAAGCTTCACTATAGTATTGATTTCCTTCTGAATGGATAATAAACTTAATACTCTGGAAATTTCTCATTTCATGAACATCGTAAAATCTCAAACAGAATTGTGTTGTCCATGGCTTGCAAAATTGACCACGTGTAAGTCTATTCTTTAATGAATTGTGACATAAAATTATTTTACCTTGTTGTTCTTATAGATTCTTTACACAGTTATAGCTTATTGCGAATGTTATATTGGTCGGTTTGCCAAAAAGTAAAAATATTAGCGCCAACTGAATGATCTACGTATAGTGAACTACTACTATCATGTTCATAGTTGTACTATTTAATATTCAGTATTCACCATATTTCTTCAAAATTTTAAATATTTGAGTTATTTTAATGCTAAGGTTTCAAATGTTTGCTGGAGAATAAATGATTTATGCTTCATCCACGTAATCCTACAGTTTGTAACTATTTTTTGGACAATTATTTAAATGTTACATCTTTCTGTTACGAAGATATTTATTATTCAACGTGATAATATCCATTGTATGCTGGATGTGAATGAAAAAAAAAAATTAATTCCTTCCCAATCACAAGTTAACGGTTACTAGCAACAACTCGAAACATTCCCCGATATTTTTTAGTAGAAACTGTCCATATTAATAAGTACACCGGCAAAAATTATTGGCTGAAAATATTTTTACAAAATTGTTGAATACGCCAAAAATCTAAGTATTTGAGGGAAATGTGTCTAGTCTTGAGCTTGCGTAGGATGCAACGTAGCATTAACCACTGACAGCAAGACATGTCATTTTCTTTTTATGTCCTCTTGACTCGAGACTTGTTCTCGACAAGGTGTCCCCCGCAGTTTTTCACATTTAAAATGGTTTAATTGCACCTGGAAGTGTTTTCGTTTGTGAGTGGTTATTAAATTCGGCAATGTTTGTTATTAAAGTGATGAATACATTCCACGTATTTCGTTATACTTCATTTAATTTTTCATGTCTTAGAAATAATAAATAAATTACTTTCCAAGATGCAGTTACAAACTACGTATGACCTCATGGAAGACAATAAACTAATTTTCTCTTCGGAAGAAAGTAAGGAACCATCGCCTCAAATCCGATCAGGGACCCAAAGGCAGACGCGGATTTAAGATTTCAACACACTCCTAAAAATGAAAATGGTTCGGTACGTGTTATAATGTTTACAGAATACCAACATATTTGTTGCAATGTTCATTCCATACGCTCTTAAATTTGTTAAGATATTTTGCTGGTTTCTTGCGATAGTTTCAAAATAAATATCCAAAATTGAAGAATTAAAAATCAATCGTTCACACTGCTTTTTCATATTTTCGCGATTATCAATTTTGAAGGGCTGGTGCTTCGAAAAAGAAGTTAACTTATATGTAGGGTTGTCATCTAAAAATCTTAAATATAGGACGAGGTCGAAGACTTCGGATTTTGAAACTAAAAACCGGACATGATTTCTATAATTTTTAAAGTAATAAAATTTTCACTTGTTATTACGTGAGATTGCTGGAATAATAGAGCTGCTTTCATAATAAGAAACATTAGCAAATAAATTTAAAACAAATTTACCAGAATGCAAAAAAAACAACAAACTAAAGTGCAATTAAAGAACAAAAATTCAAATTTTATGTCCGGCTTAAATAACTCACTGAAGTGTCACCACTTTGCAGAATAGAATATTACTCTAGTTACAAAAATAATCTTAAATTTAATGGAGTATTTCTGACTGGTAATAATACGCTTTCTCAATGTCGTGAGCAAAAATGTCTATCCATTGCTCGGCATATTTAAAAAATTCTGTTAGTCTAGATCACTCCGTCCAGACGCCCTTCAAACTAGGACAAATTAGAACAGGTTGCAACACTGCTTCATTGTAATTGTTTACTTTTATAACCCGGTTTAATATCCAGTATCGTATCTCTCGTATGTCTAGAATTGAAGGCGAGGGCCCGACCAGTGGAATAGTGAGGTTTGGAAAGGGTTAAGATAAAAGTTGAAGACTCAAGGACATACGAACGTAAACCAAATGCGCGGCTGTCCAACCCCGAATAAGTTAGTCATAGCCTTGAAGATTGTACAAACTTTCTCTATAAGCAGTTTCATTTGGTATCCTCAATATTAAAAACCTTCCATCGCAACTGCTAATATTTTTCCAGTTTATTTATAAAAATTTTCTACTAAGAAAATAGGATAAATTTCGAAATTTCGCCCTTTGTGAGAATGATCACCTTTATGGGATGTTGGAAATTTGTCGAGACTGCATTGTATTATCCGAGGTTCTCGTGAGCACTTTCTTTGAAAAGGGTATCCTGGCCCGAGATTTTCTCCGGTTTTCCTTCGAGTAGAGGCAGATTTTTTTATATAGACTCTCTAGGCTCTTACCTGGGGGCGGCATGTATTGAAAAATCTCCAATTTAGTGTTATTTAATAGTTACTATTTATAAACAATACTTTCCGATTCTATAGTTTGGTATTAAAATACGTGCACCTGAAATAACTCTTTTGTTTTATTACATACAAATTTGTTAGTATTATGTTAATTTTAAAACACTTGCTGAATTATTTTTTATTGTTAGTGTGCTGACACGTTAAATTCGCCTCTGTCTCAGTCACCTTGATCGGAATTGGTGGGATAAGTCTCTTGCTTGCTTCCGGAGAGTAAATTAGTTTATTGTTCTCCACGTGGTCATACGCAGGTTGTAACTGCTTTTTTTAACAATAATTCGTTTTGTTTGATAATTTACGCCAAAAAAAATTCAAATAGAATTAATTTTACTTCTGGTTCACTTTTTTTGAGGGTTGTTAATTTCATTCAATTAAATAATAAATAAAATTTTCAAAAAAATGTTACGAGCTGCGTACGACCACTCGGAGTTCAGTGAACTAATTTACTCTCTGGAAGCAAAATATGAATTTAGTTAACGAATTTTAAAATTTAACTTAATAGAGAACTCATTCTATTTTTACTACACAACGTTTGTCACGACTTTACCTTTATCAGGTGTAAGCAGAAATAATGCTATAACCTAGTAACATGTTATACAGTGTAACTTGTATTTCAGCGATAATTTCACTTATAATTCTTTAAATTATTGTGGCATAAGTTGGCAAATTGCATCCTCATGTTATTCAGGAAACCACTTTCATTCTTTCACGGTCACTAATGCAAAGAAACAAATGATAAATGGAGCTTAAAGAACAAAATTTGTAATGGTATATTATTTACGATAACTTATTTACGGATTCATTTAAACGTTTGACGTCGAAAGTGTAATATGTTTAACAATTCAAAATATGTTAATCTACAATAATAATGCAATAATGTACAGTTAACTGTAGTAGTGTTCATTAATGTTAGTTATCAATAATTATAATGAAGTTATTTTCGAAAACTTCGCCCGTAAAGATTTAAAGAGGGGGAGGGTGACAAGGATAATGTCAAAACGCCAGTCAACACCTGGCCTGTTGTGAGGAATCGGAGTTGGACCTTGCTGAACCTTTAACTTTCCAACCTCTTAAACGATACGTCAAATTATTATTGATACTTTTCGTGCGAAGACATTGAACGAGTAATAAAATGTAACGCATAATGGATTCATGAGCTGATGGAAGTGGATTTTGGATTCCGATAATTAGTTTTTCATAACTAGAACAATTTTTAAACCGATGTATTCAGTTTCGACTGTACCCTGGAACCTGGAGTCCGATTTTTTGAAGTATTTTTACTCAACAGATATTTTATTCTCATGAAATTTTGACAAGTCTTTGGTTTTGATGACAATACGGCGCGGTATATTTAATATTGTTTTAAATGCAATATAACGGATTCTTTTTTAAGGTTACGTATTAAATAAACGGATTGTGTCAAATTGACCGGAGACAATCCTTGAACTAATTACACACTGAAAGAGTAGGAGATATTTATAAAGCATACCAACTAAAGACTTAAAAATTAAAAGTTAAAAAGTTTTTTTGAAAACTTTATTAAAAATACCAAAAAAAGTTTATTAAGAAAACTACTTTATTGGTGTAATAAAAAATCTAGAAAATAATTATGAATCATCCCGACGCGCGCCATCAATTTGGGGCATTGACCAGACCTCCCATGAAATCATGGGACATATTTAATATATTGAACAACTGATCACAGCGTCATATTACTTCAAGAACATCCATTCGTTCCGCGATACTTTTGTCTGATCAATGTCTTAGATTGGTGAGGTGAGAGATAACTGATAAATGATCCATAATTATTTTCTAGCTTTTTTTTATTATACTAATAAATTTAAGTGAAACATTTTAGCATGAATTAGTCTTTCTTGTATTTTATTGCCTTTCACCTGGCGTATTCTATCTTCCAAAAAGTATTCGAACTAGTCAGCAGTCAATCCTCAAACCCCATTTGTTTTAATTTTGCTTATAAAAATTCGTCTGACTAAATAAAACTCTATTTGAAAATCGAAGTATAGTCCAAATACCCTTTGGTTGCAATTTAATTTGAGAGACAATTTACACGCTCTGATAATTTGCATCCTCAGTGATTTTACCTTCTCTAAATGCAAATTGTCTGTCACATAATACTATATTTCATTCAAAATATTTTAAATTTATGGATGTAGTTAACTTTTCAAGTGATTTTGAGAATATTTAGACTGAAGTGACAGGTATAAATTGTTAGACTGATTCTGAATTTCCATGGTAATTGACTGGCACAATGAGAGCTTTTTAACGGAGAGGTGAACCCAGTGGCGCAACTATCCCTAGCGGCACCTTGGGTCATGGTCCCAACTGAAATATTTTTGACAAGGTTTTTTCAAATTAACCAATAACAATTAAGGATGTTTCACGAAATTCTTTTTATGTACAACTACAATTATTAATGGTTCTTTTTTTAATAGGACATTTTACTTGGAGGTGGGCGACATGATGATACAAAATTAAGCAAAGTTGAGCAAATAAAATTTGGAAATATGAATGTCAACTATAAAGCTTTTTAATAATTTTTAATAATTAAAGCTCTTAATTTAAATTATACAGGAACTAATATGTCTTCTTAATATTGATACAAGTTTAATTGAAGTACAGTGGGTTCGCGTTAAAAATGATAAATGTACTGATTGAAGAAATTATTCGATCACTTAAAACTCGTTTCGTCGGATCATTAGTTATTCTTTATTAATAAATAACTCAACATACTTTCTAAACATTGTTTGAAATGACACCAAATGGCACGTCTAACAAAATTCTTAGGGACATGTAATTAGAAATCGTAATATTTTTTGGCGATAAAAAATTTGGTCTTGGGAAGGGGGGGGGGAGCAGGCAGTTGCAACGGCCGAACCGGTAGTAGTTACACCAATGGGGGAATATACCCAATTCAAAACTAATATGCATTAATTTTGTTAATGGATCAGCAACTGCATTTATATTTTAATTAAATGTAATAAAATAATCAAAACAAAGTTATTTGTTATTCGACATTTTGTTTCGTGCATTTATTACTACAGAGACTTTAGTTTTCCTTTTGCATCTCAATGTGATCAATGAAAGTTTTTGAAATGTCACTTATTCTCGTAGGTTTATATAAAAGTGGTTGGGGGTAAATACATTATTATTCAACTATGTTACGGAATAGTCAGTTTCTCGTTTCTTCTAAAATGTTAGTACCAATATCTTCACTAACTATGGCATTTTCATCTATTAATGATGAGGGGAAATCTTTAATGTCGAAGGAATGAAGTTAATAAACTACGAGGAACGACTCTGATTTGTTTCACCTTGAACTTAATCGGCGCTCATTCAGCTGATCGCAGTCGCCAGTCTACTTCTGCAGCAGGAATACTGCTGATAACGTAGATTATTGATGTGCCCATCCTATACGTGTCATCACATGACAACAAGGAATAATATAAAAATAAATAAAACCAGGAACCTGGTAAAATACAACTTCAGACTCTGAAATATATGGTTTACTCATAATTATTAAGTTAGGTCCTTCTATTTCTATTAATAATGTTTGACGTTTGCTATTACGAATATAAATAATATAGAAAAACAACCTTAGATTTTCGTAGATAATTTAATATTAAATCAAATTAAGAAAGTTTACGTGTCACAATTCAGAAAATAATTGACTAATAACGCGTTAAGTAAATAAAATTAGTTTGGTATCTAATGCGAGAAATCTGGTGAGCTAGTTCATGGTTGCAGAGTGACTGATAACATTGTTAGCTGTCTGCAACGTCTCGCTAATAATTTGAATGTACTTAGAATGTACAGATTTTTAGGTATACAATGAATATTTTTAATTCATCAAAGTTCATTGTATATATAGGTTGTTTCTCTATATAATTAACCTTCTTTTTCTAATAAATATTTAGATACAGCAAAAGAGGAGTTGACATTCTTCCTGAAATTACGTATATTAACATGCAATAAATTTAATACACTTGCTATAAAACTTAAGATATTTTCTTAATTGATAAATATGCACTAAAACGTCGAAAATATGCACTAAAGAATTCCAAAAATTCTTTCTGATTACACATGTCTACCCCAAAACGTACAGATTTCAACATAAGTCTTCAAAAATTCACATTTATATGCACTATAAAATTATATTCAAATGGTCACAAGATGTTAAAAAACGTTAAGAATTGATTCCTCAATGCCATAATGTCAGATAAATATGCAAAGTAAACAAAATCGGAGTCCTAGGTATTATTCTCAATCTGAGTCAAATCTTTTAAAATTAGACAATTAGTGCGTGTGCTGGACGTTTTGGTGCGTGTGTGCTGGACGTTTTGGTGCGTGTGTGCTGGACGTTTTGGTGCGTGTGTGCTGGACGTTTTGGTGCGTGTGTGCTGGACGTTTTGGTGCGTGTGCATCGGAATACTGATAACTATTTTACGAGTGAAATAAGGATTTTTTTCTCATGCAATTTCCAGTATAATCAGAATATTAAATACCCGCAACTTCACTTAGATTTTAATTTTTGTATGAATATTTTATCTCAATTACCAATGATGTTATTCATTGCGAAAAGGCTAGGACATATGAATGTTTTTTAAATTTCCAGGATGATTCTAAAATGTTTTACTAAATCAGGAAAAAATTTGAAGTTCATTTCTACTGATATTTCAACACAAATTGCAGCATAATGGAAATCACTAGCTTTTTTTTGCATATCAATATTTCATCATTTTTTATATTTCTTCGACATATGAAACCAGAATCAATGGCGAACGGATTCAGTGCTCTCCAGATATACTGTGTTTCTTCTCATCTGTACACCATTGGGAACACATGGAGAATTCCTGGTGGTAACTTTCCACTCCTACTTTCGCATTTATGTCAGTTTGTCATGCAGTCATTGTTAGAGGAGCAGAGATAATGTTTATAATATTTCAAAATTATACCTGATGTGCTCTTAGTTCATATAATATTTTGCCTAAATTTTCTGTTACTTATGCACAATATTTAACATAACAAATAAAATTGATTGTTACAATTTCTTTTGTATTTGAAATATATGAATAACGGTGGTCTAGTGGTAGTGTCTTCGATACCTCGGTACCGTTGAGCGGAAGAACGCGTGTTCAAACCCTGCTCGGCCAAATTAGGTTGAGGTTTTCTGCTGGGATTTCCCTCACCTACTCCAGACTGATGTCTATTCGGTACCATAAGTAACCCAATTTCCTCACCCAAGTCACGGTTAGGTAGAAGAGCGGGTCAAATGGATAAGACATTAAATAACAAATAAAATTAAAACCTAGACGCTGTCCCCCCAAAATGTTTCACGATGTCTATATATTAAACTCTCGTAGAAATAAGACTTCACTAGCGTTCGTTAATATGGTTATTACAAGGCTGAAACGAATACATCTAATCAACTGTACAAGTTCTGAAAACTAAATAAAAGTTCTGAATCATATAATGTAGACATTGCAGTACTTTCGGAATAAATGATAAAATTTCAAAAATATTTTTGTGCTTGCTATTGTTTAATATTTTAATATTAAGTTTTTGCCTGTAATGAACCTTGGCACCTTTGTACACTTCTGGCCCGGATTTTTCTCCGGTTTTCCTTCGGATAGAGGCAGTACAGGCTCTCGTCTAAGCGAACGGTCTATTGCAATAATTGATCTCAAGATAAGAATTATTTTAATAGTTCCAACTTAAAAAACAATTCTCCGAAAATCTATTGTTAATAGTACTTGTGAACTAATTTTTTAATATTTTATTAATATCAATTTGTTGGTGCTCTAAATTGTAACACGAAGCTAACTATTTTATTGTTATATTAGTGTGCTTATATTAGGAAAATTAATTTGTCTCTGCCTTAAAGCTCAAGATCGGTATTGATGAGATGGTCCCTTGCTTGCTTCCTCAGAGTAAATTAATTTGTCCTCCGCGTACGTTTACGCAGTTTGCAACTGCTTTTTTGAAAATAAAATTTTGAAGTTCAGATACTAGGCGATTGCAATGAAAATGGATACAATGCCAGCCCATTTTAAAAAATATTCTTGGACGGCTGACTTAGAATGATTTGATTCTTTTAGTATTATGGTGTATTTTCAGAACTAGCGGAGAGGGAAAACATGAAGTTAAGAATGCTGCAAATATTTACAAAATCGTGCATAAATTAAGAAAAACTTGAGCACAAATAGTATACAATTAAGCAACTTAATTGTATAAATTGAAGGTGAATATTTATATTACTTTATTAAAAGGTATTGAATTAGGAAATAGAGGATACACATTGTAAACTAACTTATTTACGACGTTACTTTACCATGTTTTATGACTTCCTACAAAAAAAGAGAAGCGTTGATGTAGTTGTATAGTACACAAAGTAATCAAACTGGAGGAAACAAATTTTGCGAAAATAAAATTTTGCTAGAGATGAAACAAGAAATTAAAATAATAAATTATTCCTAAAACAGAATCAGTGAAAGGTATAGTTTTTAATAATAATGATCATGAAGTAATAGGAATGTTGACATGTTTTTGGAACTGAATGACGTGTATCCAAAAAGTATTTTTATTATTGATGAAACTCCTGATGAAGTTGAAAACTTAATTGAGGTAAAAAGAAATGCATATCTAACAACAAAGTTTTCAATATGTTAATATCGATGTGGTAGAAGAAATTAATTTGTATCTGATATAATATTGGCATAAGAGAAATTTATTTATTTATTCGTGACTAATATTTAACAAAAATATAATTAAGACATACTTATTAATTTATATTTATTTTAGTGAGTCATATACAAAGTGGGTATAAAATGGTGTAATCTCAACTTCGTGTAGTAATAATAATGACATAGAAGTACATTTAACCACTGAAGTTCATCAAAAGTTCGTTAAATAGGAAAGTGTCAAAAATGCTATAAATTGATAGATTTTTGTTTTTGTTCTGTAAAAAACTTTATCTAAAAAATTACCAAAAACGCAGTACCCCTTTTGTCAGTAAACATGATCCACTTCACCTTATATATTTCTTGAACTAGGGGAACCTGCAGAATAATACTCTTTTACAAAAGACTATAAGATGTAAATATATAGACCCATAACAAAATTTTATTTTACCATAATGCAGAGGAATGTGATTACTTTCGGTCAGATGATAACTGGGCCGGGAATCAAACCCGGGACTCCTGCTTCGATCGCAATCGTGTTAACCACCTAACAAATTCACCTTCCACAACACTACATATTTTCCGTCCTGGCCAGTGTTCTGTTCCCGGTTTATTTTCACCTGACCGAAATATATCACAAATCGTTTTCACGAGTAAATACAGGAGAGAAATATATGCATACAGAGCAACGTTTGTTATTTACAAGAACTACAACACTGAGGCAAGATGTGAAGGTATCACCCCATGATAATTTTTTTTTGTGTCTGGTAGGTTTATCGAAAATATCGTACAATTAATATGGTTTTCTGATATCAATTTTATTTCCTATAACTGGTTATGAGATTCTTGATCGGAATTTCTTTCGTGTCGACCCACTCTGGAATCATATCTAATCTAACATCGCGTTACTATTCCGAAATCACCGTTCTTGAAATGTCTTCACCGAACACAAGATTTTTCCAACACTACACAATGGTGACAACTGGCTTGGTGTGTGCTATTATAACACATGACAGCTACAGCTTTGTCAATGCAGCATGTGACGTGAAATTCCTTTTTGCTGGATTTCGTTTGAGCAATATCTTTCTTTCCAGGTGCCAAGTGGTCTGGAAATCCTAAGGTAGAAGAGGATGCTCATCCTAAAGAAAACTGAAGAAGGGATATCACTCATCAAACAAGAATCTTTCACCAGACAAGGATCACTCTCACCACACTCACATAAAGGATTTAGATAAAGAAGTTGTGAGTAGTACAATGGACTAGTACCATAGTACCTTCAGTACATTTTGACTATATTGGGAAACACAGATATGAAGACATCGTCTTCAGATGGTATCGTCCTTCTCAAGAAAGAAGATACTTCCCAGGTCTCCTGATGACCCGTGACCTGGGTTAGTTTTGTGGGAGGTTCATATAGGGATTTCAGTACCCTCCATTCCCTCCTTGTGACCTTTTACATTCCATTGCGGTTTCGACGATATTTCTGCGTCCCCTGTCCTCCAGGTGACCCGTGACCTGGGTTATAGTTTACTGGGAGGTACATATGGAATTATCAGGTTCTCCCATTCCTCCTGGTGACCCCCAACCCCCTGCCGCTCCATCAGAAGAATTTCTCCAGCAGAAAGGATTTCTTCAACAACGTCAACCACTTCAGCATGACATTATCCACTATAATCACATCAGGAGGGTGGTTTAATATCAGTCATTTGGGCTAGTCCAGTTAGATAAGAATTCTCGTGTTGCGTCAACATTAGTTAGTGTTGTAGGTAGTTCGAAACTCCTTGTTGCATGTTCTGCAGAGGTTTCTTAAAGATAAAACGAGATGACTTAATGAAAGTTAATAAACTTCATTAGTTATATTTGTTACTTAATTGACATCCATGTAGATGAAGAAGACCCTGCAGGAAATCCCAACCTTACTATCTATTAGCCATAGCCCTCATTGCATAGAGAGGGTGTACGCATTGGCGATTAATCTTCAACGATGCAACGGTGAATTTCAAAGACCATTCTGCTCTAGGGATCCAGTCACGTGGAACGAAATGAGCCTGTGAGATTCCCAACGGGGGAGAAAACTTCTAATAAAAACCTATTGTCTGTTTCTCAAGGCGGCAAAGTACGTGAGAGAGATTTACAAACACTTCTCCACACACATTGCAATTACCGGTTGGACATTGCCACCCAACTGCGTCACCATTTTTTTGGTGGGGTTTTGAAACACTGGTTTAAAATTGAACTAAACAACGACGGAGTTTCTGGACTGGAGAAACCTCCCTTGTCGCTTGGTGCCCGCTCTACTCGATCCAAATTCATGGATCAGGAGTTGAGGGCGGGGGTAGGATGTAACACGAGAAACACAGGGTGAGAGGGCGGGGATAAATGTTTTTTCATATGTATACAAGTCAATCAATTGACATCATAGAGAAATGAATGAAAGCTAAAAAGAATATTTTATACACAACAGTATTCAAATCAACACTAATACACATATACTTATTCATTTCATTTCAGTTGCACAATAGACACACTCAAATACTGATGTCTCTTTGGCGGTTGACTTCTGGTCGCTCGAGGGTGACACGCGCGGTTGACTTTCTTTGGTTACATTTCTAATTTTTTTAATTACTGGCCATTTATGGTTTGTTTAAATTTTTAATATTTTGTTTCATATGGTTTGTTTAAATTTTTAATATTTTGTTTCAGATATTTTGTATTCTTGCTTTTGTAGATTTGCTCTTATTTTGGTCATTTTCTCTTTGTGGTAGTTTGATTGTTTTGGTACCGCCTATGTAGCAGATGAGGGTCTGTCTTATATGACACTAAGAAGGTTTCTTTTATTTGTTGTTTTATATTTATATATTTTTAATGAATGTTAATGTTAATTCTATTAGTATTATAACTCGCAGCCAACTTTTTATCTTATCTAGAAACTTTTGCTGAAATTTTTGAATCCGCCTCTGCCTTAGGGCCCTTGATCGGAATTGATGGGATGGTCCCTTGCTTGCTTCCGGAGAGTAAATTAGTTTTTTTTCCTCCACGTGGTCATACGCAGTTTGTACTGTTTTTTGACAATAAATTTATAATTATTGAAAAAAAATTTGTGTCATATTTATTTCCTTATTGGAATCTTATTTGTCGGAAATATTTTTTGCTGAAATTCTTCACGTTTTTGAAGTGGGTTTTGTGTTATTGATTCGTTGTTTTTGCATATGTTATTTATGATTTGTGTACAGTTGGTTTTATATTATCTGTGTATTTTTTGTTTTTATTTATTTATTTTTAGTTAGTTTTTTCTGTGTCACTGTCTAATATCTATTTTTTGTATTGGATTGATACTTTTTTAATAATTGTTGGTTTGTAATTTTATGCTAGTGTTTCATATTTCTTTCCATATTATTAAATACAACATTTCGGAATAATTATGTCATTATTTCAGTATTATGATATGGCTTTTTGTGTGTTCTTACATGGTATTTATTATTTAAGAGATCTTTTTATCTTCTTCTCATTTCATTTAATACCTAAGAACTGTGTGTCTTTGTTGTAATTTAATGTTTTCATTTTCTTTCTGATTCTACTGATTGTTATGTTACAATAAGATAATTGTGTATTATTTTATTATAATATAATATCTAAGAAGTATTTGTGTTTAAATGATTGTACTTTTTATGTTATTTATTATAGCCATGTCTGTTCTAGCCGCCTTGTCTAGCTAGTCACAATTTAATATTTTTCTTTATTTTCATCCATAAATAATGTCATTATTTAATGGTAATTTGTTTATTTGTTTCATTTTTCTTTTTCTCTAATACTGTGTGTGTATTTTTAATTTATGCTTTCAGTGAATGAAGATTATCTTATATTAGTCTTTCTTTCTCTATTGCCTCAAGAAATCTTTTTTTCTTCTCAGATTTCAGATTTATTGTGGTAATGAGATATATATTTTATATTTATATCATAGCACTTTTCATAATAGACAAAAAAATTTGTGATTGTTAGTTGCATTTTTTATATAAATAAGGCTTCCTTTGTTTGCATTCTTCTGGTGTGTTTACGGGTCCTTGTGTATTTAAACTTGTTTCTTTAATTAATTTTTAATGCCATAATTACATGTAACAGTAATACTTTTCGTTGCTTCATTTGCTCGCCATGTCGTCATAGGTTGATATTCATGGTAGGAGTTTTATTTTATTTTGTTTCTATTTTAGTAATTTTTTTAATTTTCCACGTAATTTATACATATTCTTTTAAGTGTCGTATTTTGATACATTTATTTATCATTGTGCATTATATTTTCTGTAATATGACGTATTATTTGTCGTTGTGTACTTAGAAGTGAGGTATTTTTGTGTATTCTTGTCCTATGTTTTAATATTTCATGGATATATTTTTGTGCTATTTATTTATGTATTAACTTTTATTTTACACCATGTCCCTTGCATCCAGCATTGTCATTCCAGAGATTTTATACTTCCAGATTTAGCTAGATCTTAATTAGTTTACTGCAGTCACCACCAACAAATAACCATTATAATATTTCAATATGTTCTTTTTTCAAATGTATTTTCTCACTAAATAAATTTTATTTATTTATTTTATTTTCTTCATTATATATTATATTAAGTTACAAATTTTGCTTGTATTGTTGTCCTTTTGTACAAAAATAAGTGTGTAATGGAAATAGGCCTACTGGGGAATCCCGCCATGCTTTTGCTAAAAGGGAGTAACGCACCAAGCATTGTACGTCTATCGTGGTGTGGAAATCAATGCATTACTTGTAACAGATTTTTGTATTAAGATATGTATTACTTGATTTTTTTATCGGATTTTTTATTTTCCCATTTAAACTATTATTGAGATCACTGAGTTTCTCAGAATAGCATATTTTTAATGTGCATCTTTTTTTTTTTCACATCTTATATTAAGTGTAGTAATGGAGATGGTAATGTGTGGAGTGTTGATTTTATTGTTCTTTTATATTGCAGAGGTATTTTTGGTAGTATTTTTGCAAACAAGTTTCTCGAAATTAGTAAACATTCTGTACTCAAACGAACAGGTAAATTAAATTCCATTTTCTGCGTGCGCAAGTATTACTTTAAGACTATCAGAACGCCAGTGGAAATGGCCATAGGGTTGGCCATCATTTACCACTGGTGGCCACTTGAAATTAATGGCCGCTTGGCGTTTACAGATGGCCACTCATTGGCCATTTTTACTGTCGAACGCATGCGTGTTTTTTTCGGTTGACGGGATCCGGTCATTACCACGGCTGTGACGCAAGATGTGGCCATAAGACCTGGTGTACTCTTCTCTAATTGGTCAGTTAGTCCAACGAGTGTGTCGTGATGGCCGCCATGCTGCGACCGAGTGAGCGTTGGGGATGTGCAGTACCTCCATCCGGTGGTTACGGGCTAGCATGCCACAGAGCCACTCAGGGTTTAGCTCCAGGTAGGGCCAGAAAACATTTGTAGCTGTGATATTTGCTAAACAAAGACCTTCAATATAAATAATTAATATCAATTTTGGTTTCTAACAGACATGTACATTTAAATTATTTCAATGTATAACTATTCTGAGATTTTATTTATTGTATCTTCACAGATGTTGACGGCAAGGAAAATATTTTAATTTTCCAGGAATTTTATATTCTGATGTGTTGTAGCTAATACGTTTAACAGTTGTGATGTAATTATTATATTTGATATAAATGTTGATATAAACATTGAATTATATTTCAAATATTACAGAAAAATGCTCTGGTATGTATCCACAATCCGAGAACTGTTTTCTTTTGATTATTTCAAGATCGATATTTTGTATAATCTGGAACATTTGTACATAAAAATGAAGTAAACTAATCAAATTTCTAAGACTCAACAAATGCTTGTCATTGTTTTCAACCATTAGTCGAATTGATACTATTTGAAATTTCTTTTTTATATCTATGACTATTTTTGTTACACTGATGTACGTTAGTGTAAATGTATAAAAATAAATTTACGAAAGTAATTTAAAACTACAATTTAAAATGATTCAAATTCGCGCAGGATATGTACTTGCAAGTAAACAAACCATTGTGTGTAGCTGTGTTTGAGGGAGGGGTGGCTAAAACGTAGTCAGTCCGAACCTCATTAAAAACTGGTGTTGCGAAGGGGAAATTGGAAAGAGAATGGGTCATATCGTAAGATAGTATATCAAAAGGAAATAAATAAAATAATACTTAAACACATTTAAGTCTGATTGTGTTGAGATATCTTAGATAAACCAAATATTCGTATTTTTATAATATACTTAATGACGTGACATATTGTCAATAATAAATTTTAGAACTGTTTTATTCTTTGTACTAGCTTGTAATTCCATTGCAATTTTATCTTTGAATGCAAATTTCTAATGACCCTGTAGATAATGCAAGCGTCAAAACGTTGACCATGTAACAGCGAAAAACAATGAAGTATTACTTATGAATTCTATGACTTAAATAAAGTCTGAATAACTTTACAGTCTAAGATACAGTGATTGTCTATAATAATATGCCCATATTTGGAGTTTTCTAATATATAAAATAATATTCTTCGGAGAGATTCAACGACTGATCATGGAAGTAGAATTTCAAATAAGCATTCCTGACTCCACTAGACCAGTGATTCTCAACAATTTCATACCTAGGACTACTAGATGTCTTACCAAATCAATGGCGGATCGCATACACTAAATGAATCAAAACTTGTGTAGGTCTAGATCTACTACATAGCCTAGATACCGTTAATAGATAAATACTTTGGTATATTCTAGAAAGTAAAGGAATCTCCACAAAATTCCTAAAAATGCTTCAAAGGATGTATAAATCAGACACGGCATGAGTGAGATTAGAATTAGATTGTGTAACAGATACATTCTCTGTGGAAAGAGGTGTAAAGCAAGGTTGCGTTCTTTCCCCACTTCTCTTCATAGTTTTCCTAGATGGGCTTGTAGATAGACTAGCCACGGTAAATGCAGATGCACCCAGGATCGGAGATGAAAATATTTCAATACCAGCACTCCTGTTTGCTGACGACTTGATTTTCTCAAAAACACAAGCAGGTTTACAAAGAAGTTTAGATGAACTAGAAATTTTCTGCGAAGAAACGAAACTAAAAGTTAACGTTAATAAGACAAAAACCATGACATTTAAAAATGGGAGGGTCTACAGTAATAATGAAACTTGGTCGTATAAACGAGAAACGCTAGAAAACGTTAAAGAATGCATATTTAGGAGTAACCATCTGCATGAACGTAACTTGGACGAGACATAAGGAGAAAGTTCAACGAAAAGGCAAATACATTTTAAGTACAATAACAAAATCAAAAATTACAATTCCTGAAATTACACCAAGACTCGTGGATAAAATGTTTCAATCTCTACTCATCCCGGGAATAGCGTACGGAGCGGAAATATGGGGCGCGGGGAATAACGGTATTTTAAACTCTCTTCAAACGAAATATCTTAAAATGGTAACGGGCATTGATCCATGATCAGCAAACAGTGGCATTTTATGGGAATTTGGGTTGCTTCCCATTGAACTAACTCTCCAATTAAGAACAATTAAATATTGGCACCAGGAACCCACTTATAACTCAAGTCTTACCATTGTAATATAGAAGGAAAATTAAAAATTTAAATCATAAAGCAGGAATCACTTGTGTGAGTCAGAATAGTCCATCGTTAAACGATTTAAAAGATATTAAGAAAAAATTCCAAGACTTATACCGTCGTGAAATAGAAACTAACAGACTGGAAAAGAGATCACTTATCGTCCAAACCTTAGTAGCTGGACAATGGGGTAGAAAACCATACATTGACTGTCTCAAATCAAAAGAACGATCGGGATACAGATGGTTTCGCGTAGGAGGGTGGAAATGAAGAAAACCGAGGGGGGATCGAGACTCTATTTGCCCACTTTGCGGGGAACAAAATGAAGATTGGATTAACATTTTACTAACATGCCCGAAAACAGATCAAAAACTAACTTTTATCCAAGTTCGTGCATTCCAAAATTATCACATTAACGTAGATTTAGCCATTGCGATAATGAGGGAGTATCTGTAGTGCAGTCCCTGGGTCAGTTCCTAAGCTATGTGAGGGAAATGAGAGAAAGAGTAATATGCGCTGAAACCACTGATTCAAATGAACCGTAATTCCGCCGCTTCGTCTTTTTCTTTTGTTTCAGGCGGAGACATGTTGAGAAGACATTCCAAGGCATTACGTCAATTGTTTTTTTAGTATTGTAAATAATTGAATTTTTTAAATCTTTATCTATATGGCAAAACTGGTATATCTTACATTATAATTTATTTCTCTTATTTAAGTATCTTCTGTAAATATGTTTATATTAATTGTATATATTCGTGTCCTGACCGTTGGTTTCCCGTGGTTCCCAACGGTGCTCATTTAATCGGTAGTTGCAATATATTTAAAAGATATTTTACAACTAAATAAAACAATATTAAAGAAGCACTAATTAACGAATTTAAAAAATTATATTACGATACAAATCACGTGTAAATAAAATTACAATCATTTTAAGTTCAAAACAAATATTTCCAAAATTAAAACTGCAACTATCCATTCAATGAGAGTGAATACCAGGGCATTGTATGTACAACTCACGACCCTGCTTAAGGGGCATTTGAAAGGCGTACAGGCAAGAAACCTCGCCACACATTTGTACATAATTAATATTTGTAAATAAAGCGCCCTATTGAAATTGAAAAACATTGCCTACTAATTAAGTAGGGTGAATACTATAGTTACGTTGGCCTATTTATATATTTCTGAAAGTAGGACTGGCAAACAAAATTAAAAACATTCCTGTTCCTTCTAAAGCTAAATTAATCTCCTTCGATGTCAAAAATCTTTTTCCCAGTATCCCTCCATCTGATTGTAAAACTCTTTTACGTGACACCCTAGACTCCGCGTCTTGCCCCCTCTTTGCAAAAACAGAACTTTTCAACCTCATTTCTCTTTGCTTAGATGTTAATTATTTTAAATTTGATAATAAATTCTACCAACAGAACTCAGGTCTACCCATGGGTTCCCCCCTCTCCCCATTACTTGCAGACTTATTTATGGACAATCTTGAAAAACAAATTTTTGACTCAGGACATTTCCTTCTACCCAACATTATCTATTGGTACCGCTACGTAGATGACGTAATCACTCTTTGGACGGGAACTCACAGACAACTTGACATTTTTACTCAATTTCTCAATTCACTTCACCCTAACATAACCTTCACCACAGAAATTGAAAATGACAATAGAACACTCAATTTCCTAGACCTCTCTATTTCTCTAGTAAACAACCGCCATCAGTTTGACATATTCAGGAAAGACATTTTCAGACACTACCATACACAACACCTTTCACAACACCCTCCATCACACAAACACGCTGCCTTCCACTCCATGGTCCATCGTCTGTTCACCATTCCACTCTCACCAGAAAAAAATCAAAAAAGAAATAGACACTATAAAACTTATAGCAGAAAACAATGGTTACAATACCTTTCTCATTGATAATATAATCACTAAGAAAGTTAGATTATATCACACGAAGAACCTCACATCACTTACTCCAAACAATAATATTCAAACCAGACATGCAATCCCTTTCATAGGCCCACTCTCACTTAAAATCGCGAATTCATTAAAATATTTAAACATTCACACTACCTTCTATTCTCCACAAACACTTAACACAGCCTTATCATTCACTAAGGACCCCACTCCCCATCTCCTCCGAAGTGGAGTCTACGCTCTCACATGTAGTGATTGTCCCTCCGTGTATGTCGGACAGTCTGGACGAACATTCAAACAAAGGATACAGGAACACGTAAATGCATGGAAAAATAACACAACAGTCTCACACTTCGCCAACCACCTAGTAGAAAACACACACACATTTAACATTGAAAAGGATTTTTATGTTTTAGAAGTAGAAAATAGATTTTGGCCTCTGATCACATTAGAAATTTTACATATCCATAGTATTCTAAAAAAACATTTCCCTATTAAATGAACAAATCCCTGAATTTCATTCCCCTCTCATGAAACTAGCCTTCAAATTCCTTCCC
>NNCF01134295.1:20146-62638 GCA_002313205.1 Laupala kohalensis | reverse complement strand
CATTCACACATACATAGTAGCCGTCATTCCATAAAGGACCTCGTCTTGGTCAAACCTTTTCCCTTCAGAAATAAGGAAATGCCAAAAGGGAGGTGCGCGTGGGTCATCTTCTGCGGTCACATTCTTCGCCGGGCACTCCCTTTGGGTTTTTTGTATTTTGCAGGAACCGAGTCAGACAATTGCACCTTACAGGGAGAGGCTTAGCTTTGGGTCCCAAGTCCGTCGCACTTCCGTCTAGACTCCGTAATCTTCTTAGCAGTGTCCGGCTGGTGAAATGCATAAAAAATAAATTTAAAAAAATCACAAATCGATACACTGAACTTGTCCTGATGTTACAGACACTGAAAGATGAGGTGCAGGGGGGGCGGGGGTCCACATTGTATCTCCACAAAGGGGACATGGCATTGGGCCCTTCTTCTTCATCAAGTGGACGTGACTGAGGTGGAAGAGTCCTATCCTCAACCTAGTAAAAATAGTTTGGTCCCTTCTTCCCGAGGTGAATTTGGGGAAGGGACCTTCTCTAGTTGATTTTCTTAGATGTAACTTCGTAGACTTTGATTTCCATTCTTGTATTAAAGTGTACTTGAATGGTTTGAGGTTTATGTCCTTGAAGTTGGCGTCATGCTTTTCGTTATCGGGTGTAAATGGTAGCGTATTCGGTTTTAATTTAAATTATAAAGAAAGTTATAGTCAACCGAAAATATTTATTTATTTGTCAAAACTGCTTTCGACAGCATATGCTGTCATCTTCAGTGGCCTACAATCTAGATACAGGAATATATTGAAACAGGCTGAAATTGAGCATATATTTAGAGTTCTCCAATAAATCACCAAGACTCATATTCTGTAACTTGACCTACGAATCAGTACTCTTGAAAATGTTTATCATCTGACAGTCAATAAGATAATATAAGATGTATTCAATAGTGGATATTTTGGTGGATATTCTAGGATTAAGTAGTTTAATATTTTAGTACGGTTACCCTGACTCAGGCTCTGCCTTTAGGGGGACCGATATTTCTCATAAGAAAGTCAATTTATCCTTTTTCTTGTTATAACTAGTATATTTGTACCATATATTGTAATTGTTTTATGAGAAATAAATGGATTGATTAATATATTTAGCTATTGGTAAAATTATGTTAATAATAATAATAGTAATAGTAAACAAATATAAAAATAGAGGGGCGTAGTATGTTGTGGTTAATAACAATCAGAGAAAATTTAATACTGATTGATTTGAGATATATAAAATGGTTGGAAGATAAATGTGTTTTTTTGTTAAAATTATTACGCGATAAAATTGGAATTAGCGAATAATTTTGAATGAGAAAAAGTTTTGTAAGCCGAGCGTCTTAGCGTCTCTGCCCCGGAGGAGGGGTGTGTGTGTGTGTGGGTGGGTGGAACGCGAAGAGGAGGAGGATCTGATCAGCTGTGAACGGGGCACACGGGTAGGTGGGAGGGTTTCTGCTAAATGGATTCTAGGAGAAGGTTTGCTATTAAACTTTCTCTGATTATTAGTAACCACAACATACTTCTCCTCTCTATTGTAATATATATTTTTATATTTATTACTATTATTATTATTAAGATAAATTTTACCAATAGCTAAATATATTTCTGTATCTTGATTGTAGGTCACTGAAGATGACAAAATCAGCCGTCGAAAGCCGCTTTAGCAAAATAAATCAATATTTTTCGGTTGACTCTATCTTTCTTTCTAATTTAATCGTGCTCTTCACTTTCCCTAGGCAGCCGTATTGAAGAGTCTGTCTCTCTACTTTTACACGGATCGCGTGGATTCCTATAATGGAACACGCTCCGTCCAACCGCTTCGTGGTATTCTTCCAAGATCTCGCACGCGAACAGATCTCGCGAAGAACGAAATCTGTGAACGCAGTACGTTGTTTGGGAAGATGCATTTTCCAATATTTTTTCATTTGCGATTACAATACTACGAGGGGAAAAGAAGCTACTGATTTTTCTAAAATTACCTGTTCGTTGGAACATCGGTGCTTAAGAGACAACAGAAACAACCCATGTGATAGAAAGCAAACTGTTCCAGGAAAAAGAGAAAACCTTTTAGTGAACATCGGCGCTTTTCTCATCATAAATAAATAAATAAATAAACTTTACCGTCAAAGAAGCAGTTGTAAACAGAGTATTACCAATTGGGGGATAATAAACTGTGATATTAGTTATATTTAGTAAAAAAGACCACACGAGCTTCTTCTGTTGAGAACGTTCTAGACGCTTGTGTTTCCATGGAGATACGAAGAAAAACAAATGCCACTTTCGTGCAGCTCTTTTTTGTTGTTTCTTAAAGCGACAAAACTCACTGATAAATAATTTATTCCAAGAAACATCAGTTACCAACTGCTTATGATTATACGCAGAACAATTAACTAATTTAGATAGATAAGTTTATAACACTTGCTTGTTGAGTAGAAGTTAACTGCACATAGATAGTTTTGATCTTTGAATGACATTAGCCCTTCCATTTCTTTCCAAATAACAGTTAACAGTTTACGTTTGACTTTTTGGTCTCTTTCCATCGAAGTTTGGCATCCAGTGACTGCCAATAAACGTAATCTAAACGCGTTAGAAATAAATTCGTTCCAACTAGAGTTCATTATAAGGGAGAGAAGCGACCAGGACGTCTCGTCCTCTGATTGGGTCCGATGAATCAGCCCCCACTAGTACAGCGGGAACAGCTAGGTGACAGCCATTTTGGTTACTTTGCGGCGAGACGTGAAAGCCGTGAAAGGTTAGAGTCGTCGTAGGTTCTTTAAGTGGATCTTTATTTATTCCGTATAAAGGACTGCGGAACATACGGGTTACAATCAGCGTTCGGTCTCAGGTTTTTTTAATTAATCCCCAAGGATCTTCTCCATCTCGTGATAGGCGAACGTAAAATTAGTGTGTAATTTAAATTTTAGGTTTATAATGAAATTAATGTTCATTTCGAGTGAAAAATATCGAAATAAGTTTAGAAAAAAGGTTTTATCGATATTACTTTCGCGTGAGAAACCAATGTAAACAAAATCGAAGGGCGGCCATTTTGGTGACGGTATGTGGCTGTTGGATGATGACGATGCGCCGAGGTTTCAGAATCTTCTCTTCCACACTCCTACGTAATTTTGTTCTCCTTTTACAGAAATCAACAGGAATTTTGGCTGCAATCGCTGTAGAAGCACGTGGTGTTAACTATTCTTTTCGCTTAAGGAATGGAAATTATCAATACGTAACTCCTTTTTCACTTTGTCCTCGATCTATGTAAGGTTTTCAAATCAAGTTCTCTGTGAAGGAGAATGTGTGGTTTGTCCATTTGTCCTACGGATAGAAAAATATAAAATCTCGGGGAAGTTCGAACTTTCGAAGCCAAAATGGTGATTATTGCTACGCAGAGGATAAAAGTGCTGTTTGCATACGACGTATTCATGGAAACGTGCTTTCATACATATATTAACGAAATTCGTGGATTGTTTAAATTTTAAAATCTTCAACCGCATTATACAGAAATGTTTCACAGAGTTATTCAATGCCAGAATATGCGTTTGCGGTAATTCTGAGAATACAGTACTTTTCATAAATGATGAACACCATTCATAAATAATGCTTCACTCGGGGATTATATTAATCCGAATGCGGTGTAGAGCTTTCATGCAATTTCGTATTCCAATGACAGTAATGTCTGTAATTCTCTTCTGTCTAAATGGATTCCCGACTTTACAAAATGGCTCTGACGCGTTGCCCATAGACTGTATGCGAGCAAGTAATCTAGGGGAAGGACACTCGTCTCGCTAACTTTATTAAGACGACTCCCAATGTTTGAGTGAATAATAGGCGCCCTATATTATTATAGTTTTTGATGATATTTATAATTCGTCGGCGATAGTTTCATGAATAATGAAACGTTATAACGACCTAATTTATAGAAAACAGTGATTTATAAAGATAGTGATATAAAATGAGACCTCACTTGTAAGTAATATGACCTATCACTAGGATAATATGGCAACACTGGTTCTTGCACTGTACTCTTGCCAACTGCAGAATCGTAGTTTCATGATACTAATCCACAATGGAGTTTTGGTTTCATTAAAATAACTTCCATATCGAGTGTAATAAATAATGACTACGAAATTTGAACAAAATGAATCGCTAATAATAATAAAAATAATAATAAATTTATTTTCAAACAAAACAGTACAAACTGCGTATGACCACGTGGAGGACAATAAACTAATTTACTCTCCGCAAGCAAGCAAGGGACCATCCCATCAATTCCGATCACTTTTAACGAATATTCTCTTCAATTAAAAATAACGCTGCAGTCAATTGATAATTACTGGTTTAGTTAGTGATGTTTTCGTGTTAATTAAATACATATTGTCTTTCAAGTTAAAAAAATCTTCAAATATCTCCCTAATAAAAATTAGGAGTAGTTGGCCCGGGTTTTCTCCGTTTTTCCTTCGGGTAGAGGCGGATTTCTTATACACGTTCTCTAGGTTTTATCTAGGGGCGTGTTTATTCTAACAATAAATCGTGAATTTAGTTGGTTTTTTTCAACTCTTATGATTTTTAAACACTATACTCAGAATAATCTATAGTTCGATAATAACTTGTACATGTAAATTTACAAACATATTTGCGTTAAATTACAAACATATTGACATTATATATGTATTATAACTCGCAGCTAACTTTTTATCTTATCTAGGAACTTATGCAAAAAAAATTGAATCCGCCTCTGCCTTCAGGCACTTTGATCGGAATTGATGGAATACGTCCCTTGCTCGCTTCCGGAGAGTAAATTAGTTTATTGTCTTCCACATGGTCACACGCAGTTTGTACTGTTTTGTTTGAAAATAAATTTATTATTATAAACGATTGCCGAATCGAGCAAACTTCAACTAATTATTGAAGTGTGTTGATGAGCGTTTTCGTAAGTTACAGCTTGGTAGCACACGTCATGGAACGCCTAGCGCCGTGAGTAGCATTTCGTGAAAATGGCGGACAGCTCTCCTAGAGTCTACAAATACGCTAATAAATGCCAATATGCAAATACGCAAATAATTGCAAACACGCAAATAATTGCAAATACGCAAATAATTGCATATACGCAAATAATTGCAAATAGTTGCAAATGCGCTAATAAATGCCAATATGCAAATACACAAATAATTGCAAACACGCAAATAATTGCAAATACGCAAATAATTGCAAATACGNAGTTGCAAATGCGCTAATAAATGCCAATATGCAAATACACAAATAATTGCAAATACGCAAATAAATGCAAATAGTTGCAAATACGCTAATAAATGCCAATATGCAAATACACAAATAATTGCAAATACAAAAATGTCTTCAACCGCGAATATGACACCGCAAAAACTCAAATACCTCTTCAAAATGTCCTGAACCGAAATCCTCAGCGAAAATTTATTTCAGAATGTAGACTGGCGGGTTATAAACAAAATTGTGCTTTTTAAAAATATTTGGAAAGTAATTTATGTTTGAAAATAAGTTCATTTTTCGTACGACACAAAATTTGAAGGCGTTTGAAATCATTAATTCTCCGTCGACGGAACCAAAACCAAAACCAAAACCTTAACGGGAGGATAAAATGACACCAAAAGAAAACTTAAATCCCTTTTTGTTATTAAGGGAATTGATAAATTGATATAGATAATAATAATATTTATTGACTGCAAATGGGCAGATCCTACCCGGTGGCAGAATATAAGGAAATACAATACAAAAAATACAAAAATACATACAAGAGAAGTGTAAGAAAAATTTGTTAAATAAATCATTAAACTATGTGATTCAACTAATTATAAAAAAATAAATATAAAAACATCTAAAAACTTGTTACAAACTTTCTGCACATTTTATTTCACTGATGACCCAAACACTCGATTTACCCCTTTCGTATCACTTCACTTCACTACCCACTATCTTTACTCCACTAGCTTCCCATCTACACTAACGTACTTGCGTAATCCTTTTAATTTATCTGCTCCTCTTTTCTTAGAGCGTTTTAGAACTATATGAGACGTTGCTGAGCCCCATAGCGCTCCCACCACATCCGCAGGCAAATTGTTCCAGTCCCTGATTCATCTATCGAGAAACGAGTATTTCCCTACGTCAGTTTATTTGTTTCCTTTCGCGAATTTTGAAAAAGTGATCTTACCCTTAACCCAATCTAGTCGGTTTGTCTAAACGTTCTTTGACATCTCGCCACGCTGGTTCGTTTTTAAGTTTACTGCACAAACACAAGCATTTTTGGATTTAAGAGAGGTTGCAGGGTCTGTTAGCGCTCCCACCACATCCGCAGGCAAATTGTTCCAGTCCCTGATTCATCTATCGAGAAACGAGTATTTCCCTACGTCAGTTTATTTGTTTCCTTTCGCGAATTTTGAAAAAGTGATCTTATCCTTAACCCAATCTAGTCGGTTTTTCTAAACGTTCTTTGACATCTCGCCACGCTGGNCTAGACAAAGCCTAGAGAACCTGTTTAAGAAATCCGCCTCTACCCGAAAGAAAAACGGAGAAAAACCCGGGCCAGGATGGAGCTACAGAATTAATGTACACAACCGTGCCAGAGTTGAGTACACATAAAACTAAATTAATATCAGCCATATGGCAACACAATCATGCAAGAAAATAGTTTTTGAAATTGTTATAAGTTATTTAAAAAAGTGCTACAGCAATGGCGTGATAAAGTACAAGACGAATTTAACTTTTATTAAAATCAATAAATTATTTTACAGTGAAGAAGCACTGGTGCAGGAGGTAGTTTTTAATCGCGGATTTTAAGACATTCAATTTTTTAATATTGTCTTTTATATTCTTGGGCAGGGAATTATATAGAACGATTCCCGAATGATACGGTGCTCTTTGATAAAGAGTGGTTGACATTCTCGGACGATGAATATTATTCCTATTGCGAGTATTGTGTTCGTGAACGAGACTGTTTCGTATAAAGCAAGGGTGGCACTTCAGTAATTCGGTCTTAACAAACACTACCCTTTCATAAATATAAATGCAGGGAAGTGTTAAGATATTTAATTCCTTGAATAAGGGTATATATAAGAATGAAAGTTGGTCAGTACGTGTTATAATATCAACACAAAACTATCTAATTTGTATTTGAGATAAAAACAGATAAAAAATTAGTTCACAAGTACTTTGTATTGTTATCAAACTATACATTATTCGCATCATATTGTTGATAAAAATCGTGACTATTAAAATAACTCTAAATTTAAGACGCATTATTTCAGACAGAGATCCCTAGGTAAAGGGTTTAGAGAACCTGCGTTTTGAAGGGACTGCGACCCTTTAAAGGCATTTTAAAGAGGAGCGATCTCTCTGCGTCTCGTGAACCACGTGCAGACGCTCACTTTCGTGGACATTTGCGATGTTTCTCTTATGAAAACTAATAAAATCTGCGTTTTCTTGTAATCTTTCACTTTACCTCGCTCAATTAATTTTTAAATTTTTTTAATTCGTTTCTATTTATTAGCCAATTCGTTTGTTAATTTTCTTTTTCTTTTTAATTTAAATGTTTTAGGTTTAAAATATACACAAACCCTACACACAGGTATCTGCGTATACCTCTGTAGGTTGCATACATTTATAAATATTTTGAGTATAATAAAATGTATTGTAATGTTACTAGCAGATAAATAAATAAATAAGTAAATAAATAAATAAATAAATAAATAAACATTACAGCATTACATAAAAATTATTGTTCAATTTTCTTTTTTACATTTTAAGGACCATAATTTGTTTATTATTTTTTGCAAGAATTATTTGTTAATGTACTATTTTCTAAATATCATGAGAGGACATTTTTGCAGTGATGCCAATACACCACTTAGTTTCGTGTACTAGAGCGATGAAAATTAGACTTCAGAAAAGAGGGAAATAAAGTATTATATTTTTAATTTAAAAATAACTTTAATTAAAAAAACGTTGATAATTTTATTTAAAATGTTTAAACTAAAATACTCGAGATCCCAGAAATTTCTTTGTTATGTAAAACCCCTCAAACTTGTCTCGTTCATTGGTTTCAAGGAAAAGTAAATTTATACTGAGAAAGTGGTTTTGAGAAAAACGCAGTTAAATGTATTCGAAGTACAAAATTTCGTATTATTAAGATATACAAAACTCTCATAACCTCAAAACTGAAAATTTTCAATCTAAACCCTGTCAAGTAAAAGTGTTTGTTTCCGTTCACGCTAGAGGAATTTCGTTGAGTTCCACGGTTACTCTTCTGCGAGGCTTCTTCGCTTTCACGCGATCAGTTCTCATACTTTCAAATTGGAAAATGGAAATAGAGCAATTCATTACTATAATCGGCGCAGTGACAAAGAAATCGGTTTTATTTCATAATTTTTCAATAGGTCAACATGTGACCCAATTGACAGTTTGTGAGAAATTTCTTTCATCCAAGGAACACGGGTCTTCAAAAAAATTATAAAAAGGACAAATATGTTTTTTTTTCTCCCGTTCTTGCATATTCCAATAATGTGCACTTTAACTGTATACACTATGACAAAGACTTGAAAATTTTAGATCGGTTCATAACGCATTTTTTCAGGTATCGATGCTAAAAATAACACTCCATAAATTAATTTTTGTTTGAGATTCTTTATGGAGACGCAAAACGTTTGCTTGCGTACTTTCGACTTCCAACATCCGAGACTTTGTTGCAGTCATTTGTAATGTTCTCTTGATTTATTTTATTATTAAAGACGGTTGTGTCATTAAAACGGTTGTTTTTGTTAATCTCGAATTTTGAGTTTTTTATTACCTGCGATTAATTATCAATATATCGGAATAATGAATTAATACCAGATTGTTGTTGTACAATTATAATACATTCAGAGAAAGATTAAAATATTTTTGTCATAGCAAAAATCCAACAACTTCCTTCTTCTTAAGAAGGGGACACACATTATTTTGCCGTAGAGTGACTGATTTACACGATGTCCCAGGAATGTTGCGACAAACCTCCAGGGGAGACGGAACACGTCGTAAGGATTGCGAATGTCGTAGCCACAAACCCATGACCACAAACGTCAGGGGTCGAAGATAGGAAAGGAAAATTAAGAGAGTGATCCATTCGAAGCATTTATTGGACATATGTGCACAAATAGTGTACGACATGAATACAACTGATGCTAGACGTTCGCACCATCAGACGTCACGCATGCCAGACACCGACTGCCGGACACGCTCGAATACACCGGGCGTTTCTTTGATTGTAGCAGCTGCGCAGACGAGATCCATTTCAGACTACAGAGATTTCATGGCTCCACACAGAAAGAAATCCGATGAGCGCGGGGACCAGGAAACCGGTCTTCGATGCGGGAATGACCTGTTCAAATGCCGACGAACAGCCAGTCCAAATTGAGCAGACGCCCCGGCGTTAGCATAAAGATCTGCAAATACAATAATATTTGTAAATACACAAATAATTGCAAATACGCAAATATTTGCAAATACACAAATAATTGCAAATACACATACAAAAACAGGTTAATCCACAAGTATTTAAAACACGCTTATAAAAACCTTCGTAGGGTGTAGAGATACATTTTGTCGCAAGTATTACGCTAATCGTTATGTGATGTCGCCAACACCGTGTGTCTATTTCAGCTTTTGTTAAACCTCTCTTGAACGAGCTCTACACCTCCAGATCAAAATTTTCTACCCCCCCCTCCCCTCCCCTCCCCACCACACACATATACACACTGCACCCCCCCACCCCCCAACCCCCCTCTGTGTAGTCATGTAGTATATTGCATTTTGTGTAATCGAGGAAGAGAACGAACTTTTTATGCGACGAATAACTTCCTTATATTTAATATTGTTATATATTTATAAATGCGTACTGTTTCCTGTTTATTATTCGAAACATATTTTGTGAAGTAAAAATTCGAGGTTGATGAGACCCAGATGATGTTAATGATATTCCCCGAAGGAAAACCGGAGAGAAACCCGGGCTTCGGGGATAATGTACACACAGCCGCGCGCCGAGGTTGCGGGAATGACCTGTTCGAAATAAACTATTTTAATTATGATTGTTTTAAGAAGCACTTTTTTTCCGATTATTTCTATGTAAACGGTAGTTTTTATGAGACGAGTTTTAGAATATCCCAGAACATTTTCTTTTGATTTCGAGCATAATTTTCTCCTCGTTCGACCTTCCAAACAAACGCAGACGACTTGTTTCGCCGAATCCAGGAGTTGAGAGTCAAGAGCTTTTAAAAGATTTATATCGATTACGTATTTCTGATCGATTTTGCAGACAGTTCTACTCTTTTAAGTAAGATACGAAACGTGTCTACATCTGTCGGAGCGGCAAAAGTAAAAATAGTTTTCTTTTATATGGGGGGGTGGGGTGGAGGGAGTTCAGAAAACGGTGACGAAGCGAAAATGTTACAAAACTCCTTTTTCTGAATATTTGTCTCTAGAAAATTCTTAAATTGAGCTAATTTGAAAATTTTAGCGTTTCTTGCAGTATTTGATGCTCTACAACTTTCATGATAAATTTTTTTTTGGTTTGAACAGTCATTGCGAAGTTTGAGAGTTTTCAAATTGTCCATTACAACTTTTTCTGCTAAGTTGCTAAAATAGGTGGTTTTTGATCGACCAGCGCAAAAAAAGCCACTGAACCAAATTTAATGTTTGAGATATCCATTTGGCACAACATTTAATGTTCTTTGATTTAAGTAAGTGAACAATTTTCTGTGCGATGCTTTGTTTTCGGGATATAAGCAAATAATTTTATTTCGTGGTTTTTTAGCTGCCAAAAGTTATGCACACCTCCTGAGATAGTGGAAACTCAGATTCCGTGTATTTGAGATCAATTGAAGGTTTTAAAACGATTTCCAATTTTTGTCCGAATGAACTTTCCATCAACTTTCTTATCCTCGCAGCGTATGTGTCTGGCTTTTGCAAACGATATGATGCACGGAATCCGTGATTTGGACTCTGTTTGACGTTTCTTCAATCTGGATTCAATTTTCGTCAAAATAAGTGATGACCTTCCCTACTGTCTTGGGAAAATATTCTATGAAAATTGTATATTAAAAAAAAGATTTTGTTTACAACAAATTTCCCTCACAGTCAACTGTTTCCCAACAATATTTATTAAACATTGGTTCCTTTTCATTTTTATATAGGTTCTGTAGGTCTCGGGGCCGCGTCTATTGAACCAATATAAATCGTAACTATTAAAATAATTCTAAATTCTAGATTTAAACAATGTTTTCTGAATAATCTATAGTTTATAATAATACGTAATTGTGGAATCGTTTTGTGTTTTATTAAATACATATTTGTTAGTATTTTGTTAATTTTATAACAAGTACCGAACTATTTCATCCTTGTCTTGTAAGAGTGCTGAAATATTAAATCCTTAGCCACTGCAGCCCTCGGACCTCTGATCGGAATTAATGGGATGGTCCCTTGCTTGCTTCCGGAGAGTAACTTAGTTTATTATCCCCCATGTGGTCATACACAATTTTTAACTGTCATTTTTGACACTAAATTCGTGTTATTACTTAAGATCTTGAAAAATAATAAATAAATTTATTGTCAAAAAACAGTACAAACTGCGTATGACCACGTGGAGGGAAAAAAACTAATTTACTCTCCGGAAGCAAGCAAGGGACCATCCCATCAATTCCGATCAAGGGCCCTAAGGCTATTTTCTCCATATAAGTTTCGTTTTATTTTCTCCACAACAAGCAGAACAATTTGACTTGTCGTAGAATCTAGCTTTAAGTCTGTAACCTTATTAAGTATATTATTTATCGGATGTTAGAGAACTATTAAAAAACACTCCACTGGCAGTCGTACGCAGATGAGAGTGTATGTGTATTTTATATAAAACTTGCTTATTATTTTGGAGATGACTCTGTCCACAATATTTTTTTTTTTAAATACTAGTTTATCGACGTCCTCACTTCTCAAAGCAAAATTTGTGAACAAATACTCTTTTTTCCGATGCACCTCTGTCATATAGGGGTAGATAAGATACTCATAGCAAACTTTTTAACTTGCTATAAGACTGATTGGTGACGGTTTTGACTCGAAATGTACAACCAACGTTCTTACTCCCGGGCGGCAACACCTGGTTCATTCTGTTGGTTCGAAATTCTATTGATAACCAGTGATTGGATGTATTGATGGTGGAAACCATAGTAAGTTTCAACAGAAGAATTAAATGAGTAAAGGGAAAATAGATATTGAATATGTGACGATTTCTCTTGACAAAAACTGAACTAATTCGTCGCTGCTGTATTGATTTACTGATCTTCACATTTCGCTCTCTCGGTGAGAGAACTCTGCTGTTACCACAAACAACGTAAGACAAAGGTAAATATTTAAAATTGATATAAATGTAAATCGGAATTGATGGGATGGTCCCTTGCTTGCTTCCGGAGAGTAAATTAGTTTATTGCCCACCACGTGGTCATACGCAGATCCTAACTGCTTTTTTGGCACTAAATTTATTTATTTGTGAATATTAAAATATAAATACCAATTTCGTCTCGTATAATGATTAAGGGAAAATACTCACGCTAATGAATTGTGTATCGAGGGGACTGGGGATGGCCGTCCGGGCGATGGCAAAGGGCATTAATAAGGCTTAGACTTAATCTTGGGATGTGTTTGTGGCTGACACGTGGCTTATAGTAGATTCCGCTCCTGTGCTCAGCAGTGTGACCAACTGCTTCGACGGAACAGTCTCACGTAAAAACACCTCGTAAACATTATAATATTCCAGAAAACACTTTAAAGTCATAATAATAATAATAATAAATTTATTGTCAAAAAACAGTACAAACTGCGTATGACCACNGTTTTGTCAGTGTTTACAATGAGACGATTTGCATGGAACCAAGTCGAAAGGTTAGACAAAACTTTTTGAGCATTGGCGTGTTTACATAGTAAATTAGTGTCATCAGCAAAAAGAACCATTTTGCAATCTGATGTGGATGATGACATGTCGTTCACATACAAGTCTGTTACTCATGATGAAGGTGAGCAATCGGTCAACAGGAAATATACGTTTAGGTGTTTCTATTTCGGAGTCAAGATGAAAATGAATTCATGAAATACGGAGAAAGGATTTCCATCCAAAAGCATCAGAGAGGAGGTACTTTTTATCAGCTGACCAAACTTTCAAATTTTCTCCACTCGTCTCAAATGGCAAGCCAGGAAACAAGTATTGGTTACCTATAATTACACTACTGACTCTTTATGGCAATTTATTAGCACAATTTCTTTCACTATTTTGACTGTTGAGTATTATCACATTTATTATAATTGCCATGGATGGTTAGCAATTATTATTTATTTCAATTGCAGAAAACTCTAATGCTGATATCAAGAAGTACATAGTTCATTCGGAGCATTTTCCAGAGCAAATGTGTGTTAGACATGATTTAAAGGAATTTGCTATGGCAACCTTATTAATCTTAGCGATAAAGAGGCAATCTTGTGTGTTTTATATTGAGCTGTACATTATCGTTGTTTTTAATAGTATTATTTTTTGATGCTTTTAATAGTATTATTTTTTTCTGTGCTCAATCTACACACAGTTGTGCTAGTTACCTTAGTATTTATAATTTATTTGCAATTGAAATATTTCTTTACTGTGCTCCATAATGACATATTTATTTTACAATTATTGACATCTGGTACAGCTGTGTACGTGACCTTTGTATCATGTCCTTTGTATAGTTAGCACCCCCACTTTCTCAAATGAAATCGAAAACATGCTTATAATTACAGGCCAATTTTCAACTGACATAAATTTTTTTTAGCTCTACAGGAAACCGCTCAAATTATTTTTTTTTAAAGGGGGCGTGACCAATTTGAAAGTCATTAAAAATAAGTTTCATTGGAGAAAAGACACCTTGGTGAAATTAAAATTGGGAGTAATATGTGCTCAGAAGCAAAGAGCATTTGGTGCCAAATAATGAACATTTATGGGGTGGAGGGGTCAACATAAATCTTTCCAGGCGCTTGTGAATGCTCATTCTGAGAAAAGACGCCATGAAGTAATCGAAACGCGGTTTGATGCTTTCGTTTTGTACATCCTATTCTCGTTAAGTTGTGAATGATGGGAATTATTAGATACTGTTGAATGACGTAAAGTTAATGACGAATATGATAACTAATTTTGTTACCAAACATGTCATGTACTCGACTCATGTTTTGTCATGATTTGTCTAATATTAACCTTAAAGATTTCTGTGAATTCAAATCTATGTTTTTTTGCTGTGTTATAACTGATAGTACAAATGTTCGTCAAAATACTGAAATATATTTGATGGATTTATCAGACTATAAAGTTGAATTATGCCTCCCTTTCCTGTTGCTTAGATTCCATCTATCTCCAATGGCGAGCTGTATTCTCAATACTTAAATACATATGTAAATGACAAAAAATAATAATAAACTGTATGCAAAACATTAACAAAAAATCATAGTAAGCTTTTCATAATGTCTGTATATTCATTTTGCTAATTTGTACAATTTTGACGTTTCTATATAGTTCTCTGATGTCTATAATTTCTTTCAGATTTTCTTCTTTATCCATATACTCCCATTTCATTTTCTGACCTTCATTAACACAATGATCAACTATTACACTACCTTTATCAATCTTGTCAACATGTATGATTTGAATTAAATATCTTAAGAATTAAATATCTCAACACTTCCCTGCATTTATATTTATGAAACAGTCGTGTTTGTTANGAAGTGCCACCCTTGCTTTATACGAAACAGTCTCGTTCACGAACACAATACTCGCAATAGGAATAATATTCATCGTCCGAGAATGTCAACCACTCTTTATCAAAGAGCACCGTATCATTCGGGAATCGTTCTATATAATTCCCTGCCCAAGAATATAAAAGATTTATGAAATTGAATCTCTTCAAATCCGCGGTTAAAAACTACCTCCTGCACCAGTGCTTCTACAATGTAAGAGAATTTATTGATTTTAATAATAGTAAAATCCATCTTGTACTTTATCACGCTATTGCTGTTGTACTTTTTAAATAACTTATATCAATTTAAAAAAAACTATTTTCTTGCACTATCTTATGGCTCATATTAATTTAGTTTTATGTGTACTCAACTTTGGCACGGTTGTGTACATTAATACTGTAGCCCCATCCTGGCCCGGGTTTTTCTCCGTTTTTCCTTCGGGTAGAGGCGGATTTCTTATACAGGTTCTCTAGACTTTGTCTAGGGGCGTGTTTATTGTAACAATAAATCGTGAATTTAGTGTTTTTTTTTCAACTCTTATGATTTTTAAACACTATACTCAAAATAATCTATAGTTCGATAATAACTTGTACATGTAATTTTTTGCATTAAATTACAAACATATTGACATTATATATGTATTATAACTCGCAGCTAACTTTTTATCTTATCTGGGAACTTTTTCCTAAGTTAGTGTTAATTCTTTCTTAGTGAAAGACTTGGGAAGATTAATTGACTTTGTTCTAGTTATAATGAGTGAGTTCATTCATTTGTGTTTCAAAATATTGTAATTATGTGAANTTATAATTATGTGAATGTATCTTTGAAATGTATACTTCCTCAAAACTAAGTAAATTGGTTTTTTGCTCTCCTTAAAGAAAACTTGATAAGTATTTTAAAAATTATTATAACACTAAAGGTTTTAAGAGAAATAGTACAAAATATCTGAAAAATGGAAAACAGTAAAAATGTGAAGAAATATGAACTTAAAAATGCATTAAGCTACAATATTAGGATTGAAACATTTAAAAAGCTATTTTAAATTAGTGGTAACACACAATAATTACAATTGTGGACCCAAATTGTTATTCAAGTTAATAAAAATTGAGAACATAGAAGAAATTTAGCAGTCCTCCTAGTTGTGTTTCGTAAGCAAATTTATTTGTAGTAGGTATTGCTTAATTTGGTAATGTAGTTGGTATTGCTAAACTGGTACTGAATACCTGTGGGATAATGAGAAATAATGGCTCAAACAATAAAATTGTTCAATTACATCACTGCTAAAGAAGTATTAGGAAGAAAAAATTCCAATCCAGGGACTTTGTCCCTGTAAACTTCACTTAAAAATTAAAACACAGTTATTAAAAACATGGATTCAAAAAATTTCAGGTGAACACGAGAACATTGATGGAAATATACTTCACTGGTTGCTAATGGTCATCCACCTGAATACTACTTGTTGCTAATAACTTGTTGTAGTGTAAATCTTGAAATTTTATTCCTGGTCAAAGGGAGAGAAAAAAATAATTTATTATTATAGCCTGATCTTATGTACGAGTATCTAATATTCAGAAAAATACTTATTGCATGTTATTTTTGCCCTAATCAGAAATATTATGATCTAATATATTCATTTTCATACAATCAAAAATTTATTCCTTGTTGTGTGGAGAGTGGGAGCTTTTGACAAATTTTATTTTCCTTAGTAAGAGAGACAAATAAGGTTATTGTATTAGATAACATGAGAAAGAAATCTTATAGTAGAGTTCAGTATTACCAGGAAAGACTTGTGAATATAACAACATTATATTTTTTCCTCTTTTTGTTTTAAATATTGAGGATTACCTCATGTATGTAGTCACCTGCAGCTGTAATTGTGTACCTGTTATTTCTGGAACTGCACTGGGAGTGTGGCACATCAGTTTGTTCCAAGAAATTGCATCACCATTTCATAATTACTCTTTCAAAGAGTTTTACGAGACTTGAAGAGATTCTTATTGGTCTGTAATTTTTTACCTTTAACATGAATATTTTACAGATAATTAAAGTATGTTATAAATGGAATTTTGTATAGACGAGTCTCACTTAACGTTAAGAGCATCCTGGAAATAACATACATCACTCATTAGCGGTTTATATAATGTTTTGTATTATAAGTAGAGCTGGTTTATGCTTATAGGAGATATAACTGATGATGGTATTGTCAGTTTCTAGACATCCATGATAAATGTGCTGACAAACAATGTAACACAACAAGAAATATTTGGTTTAATAATATAATAACCCTAAATATCTTTGTCCCTGTTGCCTTAAAACAATAAATCCCTTGCAATCTAAAAATTAGTGCTGAATTTTATTTAGTGATAAGAAAATTATTGAGTGAAATAGACAGCTGGTACTATTTTTACTGTAATTTTGAAAATGGAATCTTCGAATTCAAGTGAGTTCAAAATAAAAAAAGCATTTAAGAAGGATGTCCATACCACTCTACAGATCCACTGTTCATGTTCACAACACTAGACAGGGCACAAATATCCATCTACCATAGATAACATCCACACTAAGCCAAAAAAGCACTCATAATGCAGGTATACAGCTATATGATGCGTTACCACTAAACCTTAAAAACATCAATACACTGAACACATTAAAAAAATAAAAAAACTCAAACAATTCTTACAACAGAAACTCTACTACAGTGTACAAGAATTCCTCAATGACAATAACTAATGTATGACATACAATCTGTTATAGGTAATCATTAGAACAAAGGTGCAGAAGGTGACCCATGATGCGGGAAAAGATCTAACAACATTAAATTATGCTGTTACTATGATTCACCATACATCATTGTTATGATCTATTTGGTTCAATAAAATATTATTATTATTATTTTGACATTTCTCTAATACTCAGCCCTGTGGCTGGATATTATTCACCTGCCATTTTATTTTTGGCCAGGCTTTACTTTAGGAAAGACAATTCAGCCTGATCCCTTATTACCCATTTCATCCCTGCAACACCTGTTACACTATTCCACTAGATTTGACAAATAGTATGTACTTATAGTTTAAAATGATAAAATTTTTCTAACTATATGGCATGTTTGCAATACGACTGCTTTTTGACCTCTATGTTCGTGGGGAGTCCTAAATCTGCCAGAGTTTTTGGAAAAGTCTTTGGGAACACTCCCTCAGCCGAAATCGCTATTGCATTGATGTTTACTTTGCCCAGATGGATACAGTAAAATGTGTACATGTCTTGTTTAATTTGTATTGGCAACACAGATAATTTTATAATTTACAAACGAACGTGAACGTTCTCATATGCTTAAGCACAATACTGTATGATTCTCGACTATTCTTCGCCAACTAGTGACAAAAGAGCATCGGACAGCGTTCCCAGTCGCTGATGCAGTCTTTCCTCATAATGACCATATTTGCTTATAAAACACAACTAGGTGGTTCACTAAAAACTCTTATTAACTTGAATAACAATTTTATTTATTGTCTCTTTCAACTAATTTACAATATGCTTTTTAAATGTTTCATTTAAAATTTAAAAAATTCTCACAACAATGTCACAAAATTTTGTAAAAAATATAGCTAAACATTAAACCATTTTACTCACAAAACTCAAACCATAATTTTGATTACTTCAGCAACCATTCGTTCAGGCCACAAAGGCTGCAGAGTTGTTCAGTGGAATGTCTGTGAATATCTGTGAAGTAATAAAACACAAATGAAACACTTTCTGTCCCATAATATTTAATCTTTTTGCCTTTTTATATGTCGCAAAAGTATTTAAGTAATTGTAAACAATTAACACTTCTCTTGAAAAGTGTTGCTACATCCAAGACCCCCCAGGGGACTTACATCTAGTAAGTACGTGTTTGGTGAACATGGGGCCCTGAGCTNGTAAGTACGTGTTTGGTGAACATGGTGCCCCGAGCTGAGTCTGGCATTACTTCCACTTACTTGTGCCATGCTCCTTCCTTTCCCTTGATCACCTCTTGTTCTTTCCGATCCCGATGCCATTACGGCTAGGGTATCTTTCATTTTCCTCATTCCTCTCATTCTTGGTCTTACCCCTCATTTTTTGTCCCCCCTTATTCTTTGTCCCCCCTCCATTGGATGTATGTTGTGAGATATGTTTTGGTGTGTTGTAATTCAGGAGGGTTTTTAGTGGGAATGGTTGAGTCCCACATGCGGGGAGTCATGTTGGCTCTCCCTAGTGCGTAACTGCATTTTCCCTACCTGTACAAGTTTTTCGGGCTCCAATGACTTTTGATGTCGACATGAGCCGTAAAGCCCAACCAAAAAACAAAAAAACAAAAACATCTAAGAGACGGTTGAGAATTACTCTCTGGACTATTAATTTATAGCAATTCTTTATTTTGGAATTGATTAAAAGACAATGTTCATATTAAGAGAATTACAACTTTATTTCTTATAAGATTTTGTACAGGAATACAACTATTTTGAATTATCTGGAAAAACAAAAGGCCACACCCCCTTTTTAAAAATTCAATTTGAACTGTTTCCCGTAGAGCTCAAAATTTTTAATGTTAGCTCCTAATTAGCTCGTAATTAGCTCCTAGTTATAGGCATGTTTCCGATTTCATTTGAGTAAGTGGGGATGCCAACTATACAGACGTTTTTGTATCTGTTACTTCATTCATTGCAATATTTATATTACTTATTTGTACAGCGAAATATCAGAGAAATTTAAAAAAAAAAATCTTCAATCATACACATTTTTTAAAATTTTGTTTATCGTAAACTGTATTTCGCTAAACAATTCTGATTTAAAAAAAAATTTAATATTACAAAATATCACAGAGAAATAATTTCTGAAGATCCACATTCTGAGTTTCATTTTCTGAATGAAAAATTAAACATGTATATGCCCCCAGAAATTATTCTGATTTTTTTAAGATTTGTTTGCCTCAGACAAAATAACACAATTCTTAAATAAGACAATCTTAATTAGGTTTAAGTCATTATTGATTTTTAGTTTTTACATTTTACCTCATCCCTATCATTCTTGAATGTTCTCAATACAGGTACTGGTATGTGTATCATCTTTGTATCCATAATTATATGTAATTTGTAATAATTTTATTTCTTATCTTACTCGGTTTAGAATATTTTTTGTTAAATGTGAAGTTCATTTTCTTATGAGTAATCAGTCTAGAAAGAGTTGTTTGCATTATCTCTTTATTGACAAGTAGGTTAAATTTGTAAAGGATCTATTTCACAAATGTTCTCAATTTAGGCACTATTGTGTACATTACAACCATTCATAATGTATTTCATTTCTAATAGCTAAATTTATTTTCTACATTTCATCCTGGAACTTTAATGTGTGTTCTCTGTGTATCCATAATTAATATTTTTATAATAAATACTTGCTTTCAATAAAAAGTCATGTTTGTGTAATTTTATTACCATGTATTCCATTTACTCATTAATTGTAATTGTTATATGTTGGTTGAGGATTTATTAGCGATTTGGTGCTCTCAATTTCAATTGCAGTTTTCTTTATAACTTCTTTGGTTGATAGCAAAAAATGTACATTCAATGCGAATTTAACGTATTAAAATCTCGGGTTGAATGCCCCGTTTTGAAAGAAGCGCCATGTGTTTACGTGACGTCATTGAGTTAGTTCCCTTGCCTGCGAGAGCGAAGTAGATGGCGTAAATGTGTTACCGAAGGGTCTTAAGGGAGTCTGTGGTCTTAAGGGAGTTTGTACCGCCTGATCACAGACCATAATGAACTTTGGCCCCTCATCTTCAGTGCCACGGTGATTTGGTGCAGATCTGGTTGAGTCATTCCGTCTATTATCAGTTGTCTGGCGACTTTCTTGCGTTGTAGGCACTTTGTGAAATTAATACACAATTGGAAGTGTTTGTGAGGTGAGTCGGTCTGTGTGTTCAAGATTTTACTAAATCGTTGGAATGTTCTTGAGAACTAACTTGCCAACCATCTAAATATTGTCATATTTATTCTATAATGATTCTAGCCTAATAAATACGATTAAGTAGCAAAATACGTAATATTCGAAAAATGGTGGCCTGTTTGTACACGAGTTAGAAAATATTGGAGAAGGGAAGGAAGTGGTTGTGAACTGTGACCACTTTGAAAATTGTGACAAACTCAACTTGGACTATTAAGAAGCTGTGTTAGTATCGACAATAGTATGAACTGGAAGTACAGTTTTGTTTTAAGAATGTTATGTTAGGATTAGAATGTGTCGTTCGATAAACACAACTTAGGGTATAAAAATACTATGTTAGTATTGGATAAAGTGTGAACTGGATAGACAATTAATTTTGAATCAAGTGTGTTGTGTTAGGGTAAGTCGGTGCCCGTTAATGAAAACAACTCTGGCCATCAAATACTCTCATGGGAATTGATAAAAGTGTGAACTTCATTTAGTGGGAATTGATAAAAGTGTGAACTTCATTCAATTAGTTTATTGTCCTCCATGTGGTCATACACAGTTTGTACTGTTTTTTGACAATACATTTATTATTATTACTACAACTTCTTTTCTTTTAAAAACACTATTTTGAGGATATGATGTGTGGAATATTTATATTAATTTCATATCAATTTTTTTAGTGAGTGTACACATTACTGTGAAGTCACCATGTTGTCCAATAATTTCATTATTTATGGTTTTTACATCTGCATTTTTGTTTGGAGAATCATTTTGTAGTGAAATCGTTTATTTTATTTAATATTTTAAAATGGCTGGAAGGTTCCTTTCATGTGATAGCATGTTTTGGCGATAATTTCATAAATAATTGTGTGCTCATGTAAAGGTCTTTTCAGAAAGGCATCAAATAACGCCTAAAATCAATTTTTTTCCCCGAGAGAGATAGTCATGTAATCTGAAGCGTAACTGATCAACAGAAATGAAAATAGTACAAAAATGAGAAAACGCGAAAACAGAATATAAAACAGCATGTCACATGTTCGTTGTGTCTAGATATTTTTGTGAATTGTGTGTTTGAATAAATGGTTCTGCAAAATGTGTATTAACATATATTTTGTATTATGCATTATTATGCATTATATAACATATATTATGCTTTTATTGTTAATTTAGCTGCAGAGAATGAAAAGAATATTTGGGGGAAGACGTTTTATGTGTATTCAAGGACTATATGTAGAACTTAATGAATAAATCAAAGTTTATAACGAGAAGTTGCAATTTTTAAAAAATAATGATGATGCTGCTTTGGATATAGAGGCAGTTTTTAATAAGATTTCTGATGTGTATTTATGACATTTGATATCCCCACTTGATTTTCTCTTCTTCTTTTGTGTAGGGGTGTATCTTTGTTGCTGCTCTCAAGTTGGAGATAAAGATTCCAAGTGGAGCAAGAGTTTGTCCTGAGGAGTAAAGAGTTTTTCAAAAACGAATTCTTGTTGGATTTTGTTTGCTGTGAGTAATTATATTTCGTTTTATTTTTGGGTCATTCGATGTCAAATCAACACAAGGACCTCACATACAAACATATGTTTTGATAACATTTAGTTTGTTGGTAGCCTTGTTAGAGACTAAAAATATTATTCTAATATTTCAATCTGTTTCGAATTTACAGCTTTATAAAGTTCAAAATGACTTTACACTCAACTTTTAAATTGTTTCCGATACTTGAAATCAAAATAAGGAGCTAGGTGGGATGTCATTTTATAGCTTTTTATTTCATGATCTTTTCTTTTGTGATATTTCACTCTTGTGTAGGTCAAAAATTAAAAAATAAATATCAAATTTAAAATTATATATATTTTTTTTGAAAAAAAAGTCTTGAAAAAATATTTTAATTTAAATCAGGAACAGTTGGTAAACTTGTATGTCATCTCTCAAAATGTATATGTGGGATCATTACACGTTCAGTGTTAAAACTGTATACTGAAACTCAAGAATGTCATTGGTCTACTACAAGCTTTTCTATTGTTCTCTTAATTTTTCCCAAACACTATAATTATATTCAATTTCAGTAGTTCAATATAAGGTAAAATTATCATCATAATATTTCGTGTCGATTTCAACACAAATATTAACTGTAGACTAGATTTAATAATTAGATTGTCCTTTGCAAGATAGTCATTGACGATGAAAATAAATACCAATTTTAAAAAACTTAGATTAACTATATTTTGTATAAAATGATATTTCCAGGCGGCATTGTGTTGTGTGTTTGTCATCTGTTATGATAAGGTAAAGTTCTAATCTTAACCTAAAGATGACCTTGAGTTGTATTAGATGCACAAATGTTTTTGTCTTGACTATTCCTGGGAGTGATTCACACATTCAGGCTGCAATAGATAAACAAAAGGTGCTTTTTTGAAATTTCATGAGCTATTCTTTCTCTACCAGGAATGAATCTACTGTTTATAAAAGTAATGCTCGTGTATTCCTAGAAAATAATTTTTTTAATGAAAATTATGTTCCATGATATCGCTATTTAATTTTGATCTTGAATTTGCTTCTTCTAAATCCAGATGTCTTAAATAAATTTTCATGTTAGTTTATCTGAGTGTAAATAAAACTGGTGTACTTCCATATTTTTCTACATACATTAAAGCACATATTTGTGTTTAATGGGTTATATAGTGTAACATTGATAATTCTATCTTAAAATGAATATTCATATCTGAACAAGATGCTCTCATAAAATGAAAATTTAACTTTGACATACCATATTTAACTATACACAACTAGTGAATACCGATCCATCAGTATCGGCGTATCACAAGGAACTATTCTGGGTCCTGTTCTCTTCATTATTTACATGAATGATTTATTTGAAATTCTGCCCCCTGATACCGTACTATCATATGGTGATGACACACTTATCTTTCGTCCTGATGGCTCTTGGGATAGGGCTCGGCAACTTTTAAATGAGTATCTGAACTTTGTCTCTGTGGTTGTCCAATAACTACTTATCTCTAAATGCTTCCAAAACTGTTGTTATAACATTTGGGGCCTATATCAATAGCATTCCCAACGTATTTAAGATATCAATTAATGGTCAGATGATCAGTAGGGTGTATTCTCATAAATATTTAGGTACTATATTTTTACTTTTCTTGTATTTGTAAATGGGAAGTGTAGCTTAGTGCTATTGAAGCTTATCTACATGGAGCGATAGGATTTAGGAGTTGGGTGGTAGGTCATTGTTAGTAGGTGGGCTGCTTAGCTGGGTTTATCAANGTGTACTTCCATATTTTTCTACATACATTAAAGCACATATTTGTGTTTAATGGGTTATATAGTGTAACATTGATAATTCTATCTTAAAATGAATATTCATATCTGAACAAGATGCTCTCATAAAATGAAAATTTAACTTTGACATACCATATTTAACTATACACAACTAGTGAATACCGATCCATCAGTATCGGTGTATCACAAGGAACTATTCTGGGTCCTGTTCTCTTCATTATTTACATGAATGATTTATTTGAAATTCTGCCGTACAATCATATGTGATGACACACTTATCTTTCGTCCTGATGGCTCTTGGGATAGGGCTCGGCAACTTTTAAATGAGTATCTGAACTTTGTCTCTGTGGTTGTCCAATAACTACTTATCTCTAAATGCTTCCAAAACTGTTGTTATAACATTTGGGGCCTATATCAATAGCATTCCCAACGTATTTAAGATATCAATTAATGGTCAGATGATCAGTAGGGTGTATTCTCATAAATATTTAGGTACTATATTTTTACTTTTCTTGTATTTGTAAATGGGAAGTGTAGCTTAGTGCTATTGAAGCTTATCTACATGGAGCGATAGGATTTAGGAGTTGGGTGGTAGGTCATTGTTAGTAGGTGGGCTGCTTAGCTGGGTTTATCAACTACTTGGCCCACGTGGAGGGGTTAGTAGAAGTAGTTAGTAATAGTTAGAGTTATTGATACTAGAAGGAAGTGGATAGAGGAAGGAGGGTTTGCTTTTCAGTAGTTTCACAGCTATATGAACAGGGACATTAATGTGAAAAGCTACATTTTTTTCTGGCCACATCGAGAACTTGGTGATGAGCGACAACACTACTACGTGAGCCTCTGGTGGGGCTAGGTACTCTATTTGAAATATGAGATGAAATATTCACATAGATTACATAGTTAAGAGAACTAGATATTTACTTTTTATTTTTTATTAGTTACAAAAAATCATGTTACCCAGGATCTTACTCTATATTTATTAAGCACTATTCCGTAGTTTCATTAACTGTGGTATTATGCCTAGGGACGGTGCTTATTCATCAACAGTTAATTCTCTGCGAATCCTACGAGACAGGCAAATTAAAATCACAGGGTTACCTACTAAGTTAAAACCTGCACCTTCAATAAAAATGTGTTTTATTTCTCACTCTTTACTATCCCTTCATTATAACGGCCTAAAAGAAGTTTTTAATACAAGTAATAGTAAAACCACTTAATAAATCTATTAAATGTCCTAGAATGAATAAATGTTTGTATTTTAAGTGTAGCAAAATAGTAGCAATGTCTTATTTTAACAAATTACCTAAAGGTTTACAGACACTAGAAACTACTAAAAGTTAGACATGCAGGTTGGGTCTCTGAATTTTACAGAACCTAATTTAGTCACTCCCTGACCTAACCTAACCTAACCTATTTTGATGAAATAATTTTTATTTTATTTTTGTTTACTAACATTTCTTACTCGTTAGTGCTTATTTAGCTTACAGTTTATTGTTTATACCGGATCTGCTTACAAGCGACTTGATTGCTTCTGCAGTATCATTACTGTGTGTGCTTTTGTATGCTGTGTATCATTATATTTTCTGGTAATAAATTGAAATTAATGTTGACATTAGTTAAATGTTGAATATAATAATAGTTTTTGGGCAGAGTTCCAATAAAATTTGAAGTGCCTCACATAATACACAAAATTAATCCTTCAGTTTTTTACTAATTTAACACGGAACTCGGTTTCATCGCGCGTATAAATTTTACAGTTTGAATTACAAAGTAATGGACTATTCCTTGTATCAATTTGGAAAATTCTAAACATTAGAAGCTGTGTTAATTTTTTACCAGAAGAGGGTGCTGGCCTAGATTGAACTCCCGTTACCTCGGAGGACCCAGGATTTGTATAAGGTTTTCTCCTCTAGGAAGATTGCCTGCCACAGCAGCTACAGAGTCCTTCCAACCCCTGGTTTTATGTCAGGATTTTCCTTCCCTTAGCCTTTGGGATGTACCCTACCTGCACAAATAGACTGACACAAATAATAATAATAATAAATTTATTGTCAAAAAACAGTACAAACTGCGTATGACCACATGGAGGACAATAAACTAATTTACTCTCCGGAAGCAAGCAAGGGACGTATTCCATCAATTCCGATCACGGGCCCTAAGGCAGAGGCGGATTCAAAAATTTCAGCAAAAGTTCCTAGATAAGATAAAAAGTTAGCTGCGAGTTATAATACATATATAATGTCAATATGTTTGTAATTTAACGCAAATATGTTTGTAAATTTACATGTACAAGTTATTATCGAACTATAGATTATTCTAAGTATATGTGTGTACGTGGATGATGTATCAATACAAGATATAAAACGCAAGGTGCCGTGACCGACAGTTATTCAAAACAAAATAGAGGAAGGGGAAGTTAGTACAGATAAACCAAAGTACATGAAGTGCAACAGAAAAACAATATTCTGCCGGACAGTCGGAATGGGAGGATAATATCATTGAAGATAAAAGAAAATTGCGAAAGGAAAAGTGCCGGTGATAGGAAAAAAGTTATTGGACAGGCCAAGACTCACGGCGCCATTTAAGAAGAAGAATTTGAAAATTTTTGCAATGAACATACATATGATCTATGTTGTGTAATTAAGTAAAGATTGCATGAAATTATCTTTAAAATATTAATAATTTTATTCCTTAATTACATATCTGGTTCTTTTTAGAAGTGTTTGAAAATAATAATAATATTATTATTATTATTAACAACTCATTATATTTTGCAAGTAGAAGCTTAAATATAATATATATTATTACAAACACAACAGTGATCATTCAACAGCTGAATAAGAATTATTTTTGTCTAGCTTAGTTGATTTTATAAAAAATAATAAAGTCGACGTTTCAGCACACAACGTGAATATTAACACTTTTTGAAAAATTTTAGGTTCTAAAAAAATTAATGTTAATTCGTAAAACAAAAATTCCCTCTTGTGTATATGCAGAACAAAATAACAAATCTTATGGTGGTCATTGTTTTTTTCTGCAATTGTTGTTGTGATCTCCACAGCCACTAGAAGTCAGGGGTCTAAGAAAGAAAAAAAATCAATAGTATGTCATGTAATGAATTAAAGATCACTTGAAATAAGCTTTAAAATGACACCACTTCTAGCTCCCAATTTCAATTAGAAGCTTCCGGAGCAATTGCGAAGTTTAGTGTATTTCCATTGGGGTTAAACTTTATAACATGTAAATTCAAAGACCAGTTCAAGTATTACAATAATACTCGTAGTCAGGTTTGTCGGCCGGAGGAGGCCGAGGTCTTGACATAAAAGGGCAAAGTAGATACATCTCTTATGCACAGAGAGTGCGCAGAGATTTGACACAAACCCCTATCAAAGATTGTAAAGTCGTGGAGTTTGCCCGATATTCCTCAACCGTGGTGGATTGCAGATGATAATTTGAGAAAATATCTCCTCTCATTGTGAAGTTTCAATTATATCTTATGAATTTATAAAATCTACTTTGCATTTGCATGTAAATTTCTTGATCTGATATGTTATTAACACACGAGAAATTTGAAGTGTATTCATGTGTTTGAATTTTTACTTTCACTCTGATTTAGAAGTTGGGAGGGCAAGAAAAATGTCCCTTTCTACTAAATTTTATCAATATCTCAGATTGAAACTGTGTTTATCTAACGTGGATTGACCCATTAATTAATTTTCTTGTACACCTTACAGTGTTTAACATACATATAGTTAAGTTGGTATATGTTATAGCTACATGACTAATTTATTGACTGTGTCGTATGTTTGTTTTTGTAGTAAGTTTTTTGTCTATGACAGCTATGTGAGTGTTTTTTTTAATGAAATTTGATACCTTGGGGAAGTGAAATAATTAATACCTTGGGGATTTGACTGCATTTTGTAATATCTTGAATAAACGAAATATTGTTTTACAATAAATATTTATTTTTCTGTGAAAGCCGTACATCGTGATCATGGTGCAAGGAAATATAGAAAGACTACAATAAATCACATTTAGGATTGGGAGACATAAATATAATATATATTATTGAAATAACTGATTTGTTGAATAGCAATATTTAAGAAAATGAGAAATGCGAGAAGAGAAGGGAGAAAAGCAGACGGGTGGAGGTGAGCGATAACGAGAGTTAAAGAGGAGGGGAAAAACTCCCAACTTATCTCGTATTCTAATTATGAATTTCTAGGTAGAAGCATTATCTTGCACTTATAAGTTTTCGTTAACTGCATTTTTTGTAAGTTATATGTAGATGGTTTCACGAGAGACCAATTGAAATTTCGAATCGTAATGAGGACTACACGTATTCCAATTGCTTCTGGAATATTGATTTAACTTATGTGTTCATTGTTTGAATTGTTGTCTCTTGAAAACTAATTATTTCTAGACAGCATCATCATGCGTTTGTTATGAAAAAAAAACAAAACACAATTTAAGGCAAATATTATGAATACAAAATTACTGTCTTTAAAGACCTCTGGATTTCAGTAAGCCCAATTTAATAAAGTACATTGAAAGCAGCTGATCACTATTTTTGCCACACTGAAACAGAAATGAAGAAAAAATCAAACTTGGAATGATATGTGAAGCTGATGCCATTTACATCTTTATTTTCTTTCTTTTTACCAAAACAAAACATTACAATTTTGGCACAAACCTAAGATGGGCATTTTTCGTATCACAATGTTTACTTATGGTTTGAGTCTGGCAATTTTCTTCCTCTGAATGTAATAAAGCGGTGGACTTTATGTGAACGGGAATTTTTTGTTTTGTTTCTTTCCAAGAAATCAAAGTTGCGTAGTTATTGCTTTGCATGTTAATGTGTCATTGTGCTCGAGGGATGTTCTGTCACTAATCCTTCGTGATGATTGTTAAGTGCACATGTTTAGTTAAATCTTCATTGTGCAGCAATATGCAAGTCCTCAATGAAATATGTTCACAGAAATGTGCTAACGCTCATTATTCCTTAGGAAATCAATAATCCATTATATCCTTTTTTCAGTTATCAAACGGGGTTGTATGCAAGTATGAGTTCTAGACGTCTTGTCACCATCAGTGCAAGACTTCAGCAGGAAAAAAAAAGTAATATTTTTGTAAATTCTTTTGTATAACAAGTATTTTAGCAAAGTGAACACACATTTATGGCCGACCCACAACATAAATAAGCAGATTTGGTGCATAATTACGTATGTTATGGAGCAGATTGGAGTCTTCAGAAAAGCAGAGATTTTTTTCCTTTATTTATGTGCGTGACTGATTTACATTCACAAGATGAAATTCTCATTGTACTTCGTTACACCCATCATTGTAGTAACGAAGTTGAAGAGACTTTCAATGTCTGTAACAAGTGTTAGAAGAACCCTCCATATTTGAGAATTAATCTTGGTAAAAGTGTAAAGCACATGCAATGAATTGGAATTGTAGAATTTGTAAATGGGAAATGTAGCTGAATGCTATTGAAGCTTATCTACGTGGAGTTGGGTGGTAGGGCTATTGATAGTAGGTGGGCCGCTTATCTGGGTTTACCAACAGCTTGGCTCATGTAAAGGGGTTAGCAGGAGTAGTTAGTAATAGTAAGAGTTAGTGATACCGTGAGTAGTAGAAGGAATCGTGGATAGTGGAAGGAGGGTTTGTTTATCAGTAGTCACAGTTATATGTGAACCGAAGCTACGTTCTGGTCCCACTGGGAATTGAACCCATGATGACATGGTGATGAGCTAGAACGCTACCACCTGAGATACAGAGCGACGGTGAAGTATCTATTCAATTCTGTTTAAGTCTCTGTTTCTTACTATGAATGCACGTCTTTATTTATTATTCTTAATGATACATAATAACAAGTTAATCATAATGTATCGTTACGAAGGGTAGAAATCATTTTTCATAGTAACGTCCGGGTTTTAGCTCAATCACCTGGAGCTTTCTAATACCAAGTTTAGTCAGTCTAACACCAAACTATGTTTTATATAAGCTTGTTTGTCCGGGACAAACCGCGTCTTAGTAGATGTAACTACCAACGTTTCGGCCATCGTGCTGTGTCCTCCTTCAGGGTAAAGTCAGAGTCGTACAGACCTAAGTCGCTGTCGTGCTCTGCGAGGTCGAACGTGTTACGCGTCGGTCATATAGATTGGGTTGGGGTTGGGCTGCTACGCCTTGATTGGCCGCAGCGCCCGGTCTGTACGACTCTGACTTTACCCTGAAGAAGGTCACAGCACGATGGCCGAAACGTTGGTAGTTACATCTACTAAGACACGGTTTGTCCCGGACAAACAAGCTTATATTGACTCCGGCCGCGGAAGCCTACGTATATAAACCATGTTTTGTTTATATTTCTGATAAGTGTGCTACTTTTTTTAATAACGCTTTACTATTGAAGAATCATTAATGAATTATTGATATTTTCCTTTTGTGAAATTACTCAATCCGGCCAAACTTAGGGAGTTGGTCCAACAAGGGTTCGAAAAAATAATTAATGTCATAATACTACAAATATTATTGCGGTTCCAAAAATATAAGCCGTATTCTTCGCTCTTCATATTTACGATAGTTATAAAGACATAATGTTGCGCACTATTTTCTTCTCTCTGCCACCGTCCATGTTAATATGTTAGGGTATGATAGATATAAACAATTGGCGATGTTAGGTTTGTTATTCCCGGCGATTCCGTTTTACGAAAATCTGTTTGAAGTTTGAAGATGGAGGCGAGGGTGGACGTAGCAGCACTCGCGGAAGGATATACGAAGAGTGAGGTTAGGATAGGACCAGAGCGCCAGATTAAGCTTTGAAAGAATGGAACAAATGATTATTGTTTCACTAATCCCCGTATATGATTTCATGTCCATTTCATTAGGGTGATACAAATTAAACAATTCTTCATTAAAATATCCCTTTTGATACAATTTGTTGTTGGTGAGTTGTCTATTTTTAATTTTAAAATTTAAATTATAAGTATAACTGGAAGATATCATTGGACTGTCTGTTTCAGAATAATTCTTGATTCAAATTTATGCATATATTTATTAAAGGCAGTCATACTTCACGTAATTATGTAAATATGACAATTAATAAATGTGTTAAACTATCAACGTATGATCTCTATTATTATGAATTATGAAACTGCTGTGAAATATGACTGCCTTCAATAAATATACTCATTACAAATTATGCAACATTTTTTCTAGAGGATTTTCGTGGCCTACGTTTCTTAAAATCGAGTGACAAATCTTCAAATTGTCTTATTCTCTTGCTTATCTTACAAGTGAAGAAGGGGACATGTATCTGAGGTGCTTATCCAGTGAAATAATCCAATGAAACATAAGAAACTTTGAAATCTCAATTTTGCGCATATGAATCTGAATATATGTGGAATCTGAGTATGATAATTTGAAATTTTAAAAATTCAAACTCCATTCCCAATTTTTAGCTGTTGAAATATAATTTAAAACCACATTATGTATTGTAATCTCATTTATATTGATCCTTTATCAGTAAAACGGATGTAGGCGATAAACATTCTTTTTACTTTCTCATATGCGAGGTCCAGAGACAGTATTATAACAAAAAAAAATAGCAAGATTTTGACAGAAATATTAGTTACAAGTGTCACGGATACTGAAAGTTAAAAAAAAACGATGTGTGTATTACCGTATAACCTGTAAAATATCGAATGGTGGCTGGCTATATACTTCCCTCACTGACACCACATCTTCGTTCCCAAACGTCTTGACCCAGAGTTGCTCTCTGACTCACAACCTTTCGCTCACACCAACATCCTTAACTTTCGCAAACTGAATATTTCTCAGTGCCAACTATTTTTTTACCGTGCATGTAAAAGACAAAAAATAGTTTTATTCTGAATTCTGCGCAAAATTTGAAGAAAAATGGTACCAAACAATTGCCATTTTCAAGCTACCACTTTCCCTTTATTTTATACGCAGGAGAATAAACTGTTGATATCAACAGTTTGCATGAAAAAGGTTGCTTTTTTCTTTGTAAAGTTGCTTTGTGATAAGGGTCTTAAAACGGTGGTGTGCGACCGGGAAAACCAGGAAAAGTCAAGGACTTTTCTTTTCTTGGAAAAGTTGGAGAATTTGCTCATTGTTTAGATAAAAAATTGTGAAAGTGATAACGCAGATTGTCGAATTAAAAAAAGACACAAATTCCATAAAAAATGTTTTTATTTCTTTAATTAGATTTAAGGCAACTTGCTTAACCCAATGCTCCTGTTAATTCTTTCATAGAGAGACAGAAGCGCTGCCTCACTAATTGCGATAGTAACTGGTTGTTTCTTTCTGTGGTCTTGATAGGACGTGATAAGAGGTGGACCGCAGTTACAGGTGCGGTGCAGTTGTAATGAAATCTGTCGCAACAGTCTCAGTAAAAGTGAAAAATTAATACAACATTTTTTCATATTTGTGACTTCCTAAGGCTCATGTGGAAGCTCCAATTTCTGGTTCAATAGTGTTAGCTGGAGTTTTATCAAAGTTAGGAGGTTATGGCTTTGTTACGATGATTTCATTAAATTAATGGTAATAATTTCAATGAAGTTTGGATTTATTTGAATTTCAGTTAGATTTGTGGGAAGAATTATTACTAGATTAATGTCATTATGTGAAATAGATGTAAAATCTTTAATTGCTTATTCTTCTGTGGCAAATATAGGACTAGTATTGGGATGAATTTCTACTTCAAATAGGATTGTGAATAAGATATTTAATAATAATTGATCATGGATTATGTTCTTCTGGATTATTTTGTTTATCTAATATGTATGAATGAGTTGGTAGACATAGAGTTATTATTAATAAAGGAATAATTAATTTAATACCAAGAAGAACAACATTTTCAGTAGATATTGAAGAGTGATTCTAATGTACTATTCATGCCAAATCTCCAAAGAGGATGCTAAAAGGAATGCAAATATTCGGCTAATCCCTTATTTATGATAAATCATAAAAATGGTACCTACCATGATAGTTTTTTTAAAATAAAAAATATGAGTTATGAAATATTATAAGGTATAACAATTATAATTTTGAAACAAATAATACGTGTTTGTAAATATAGTTGAATTGATGTAACAACATGTATAAAGTGTATTGTAATTTTTTTGTTGTATTTGGAACTATTTGTAAAAAATGGTTAATTCCTGTAGTAAAAATGCCACGAGGTGCATTCATACATTGTTCACTCATGAGAAAACTTTTCCTTCTTTTTCTCTTAGATTGTGTTGGCAGCAATGGAACCTCAAGTAAAGATGGAAGAAATGGGAGATCAGCATTCTGTTTCGAGTCGATTAGACAAAGTAGAGTCTGAGATTTCTCAACTAAAAGACTCAGTAAAACGAGCCCTGGACAATCTTCTCCAAGTTGAAACCCCTTCAGTGAAACGTGCATCAAACGTCTCAAATTCTTTCGTCGTTGAGAGACCAGTTGCCAATGCAGAGTCATCTGTGTCATTGTTTCCAGCTGCAGAAGATGGCGATGTTGAAGCTATTCTTAGTTTATTATCTACAGATGAAGTCGATATTAAACAGCGGAATGAAGGAGGTGATTCTGCTCTGCATGCGGCCACTAGAGCAGGGCATACACATACAGTGAACGTTCTATTGGGGAACATTCCNTTCCAGTTGACTTTCCTGATCATCTTGGTCGAATCGCTTTCCATTGTGCCTCGGCAGAAGGTCACGTGACAGACGTAAGACGATTGCTTTATAAGGAGAAAATGAAGACGCCATGGAATATTTCCATTATTATTAGCTGCAAAGGGCTGGTTATATGGATGTAGTGAAACCCTTAGAAAAGCACAATGCTTCTTTGGACTTAGTAGGTAAAGATGGAACAGCTATAGTAACTGCAGCGAAGTTGAAATATTGGGAAATCGTTGAATTTCTTGTGGAAAGTGGAGCATCTGTAGCGATGTACAAGGGACATTATGTTGTTCCACTTTATTTAGTTGTAAAAAAGAGAAAAATTATTCTTTGCTTACAACTATGATCAAGAAAATAAATGAAAAAGAAGAGCAGATGGAGATCGCTCTTACGCAATGTGATGACGCTAAGTTGGTTCATGTGTTTGAAGATGTTGTTCCTGGTTTCTGTAGATCCCATGGTGGACGTTATGCTATGATGATTTTTGGCAGAAGAAAGGAAAGTTGACGTCCTTAGAGCCATGTTGAACGCAGATGTTGATGGATTTCATTCATTTTTCTCGTCTAATGAATGCTGCTTTATGGCCAAGTGAAAGTGGTGAAGCTGCTCTCGGAGAGAGGGGCCACTGTTGATTTGAGGCAACAGGTGATTAACAGAACAGCTCTGCATTACGCTGCAGAGGAAGGACACGCGGAAAGCATTTGTCTCCTGTAGAAAGTGAAGGCACCAGTTCATATAAAAGATCGTGACTCTAAAATGCCTATTGACCTTGCTAAAACGGACGAAATGTGTCAGCTATTGATTTCACATACTTCACAATCATAATACGCATGTATTAAATGTATTCGAATAAAGATATCTTTTTGCATTGTAATAGAAATATCTTGCTAAAATATTTTTTGCAATACTTCTATTATACTTTTACTTGTGTTTTTTTTTTTGTTATTCTCCGATTCCTTATATTTTATCCATATTATCTTTGCATCATAAAGCGGAGTTGAATGTATATAGTTCGTATTCCATTAGAATTGAAGTTTATCCTTTTGATTTTATTATTTCTTAGCTGTGGTTCTCAAATTTTGTATCTTCAACTCATTGAAAAAAACACAATAGCGACTACAATATAATAATATTTTTCAATATATTATCCCTATATATTTAATTTCAGTTTATATAATTAATTTACTATAGGAAATGTGTAATAAAATAATTTTAAGAACATAATTTTTTTAAAGATTCCTTTTAAGAAGCTACCAATGAAATAAAGGTACTGTGCATAAATTACTTAACGCATGTGTGGGAAATGTGTGTTTGTTACCTGTAGAGTACATCATGATGAGCTTATGGTGATTCGTATGGCCAAGTTGTATTGGGTGAATATTAAGGGCCGTTTTAAATTCTAAATTTTTGGTTTATTTAATTTACTGAGTTTATTTCATTATTTGAAAAAAAAAAAAAATGCCAAAAATCATTTCTTTTGCTAACTAATGACCACAACATAGCAACATTGCATTGACTTGAAACCAAATGTGATTTAATCGATATTAAAGAATTGATGAACCTGTCACAACTTTTTAATTAAAACAAATTAATGAAGATTCATGTTTTAATTGTTTGACTCATTCTCCTTCGCCTTACGTGTCTAAAATTTGAAAATTACTGTTGTTGTTTTTTTACTTCAAATAGAGCAGTTTCATATATGTAAATACCGATATACAAGAGATTATTTCAATGTATATATGAAATTTTGAGCTCATTGTTTTATATCAAGACCAATCAATAAAAAATTCTAATACGTTCTATGATAGTCTTTATACTTGTTCTACCGAAAACTGCATGGTTCTGCCCTATTTTAATACCAAATCAAGTAGAATTTGCTGTGGAGGACAATGCGGGTTTGCAGCATGTTTTCTCAGGGTACTCCATTTTTCCCTGCCTCATTCACTCATCCTCGTGCCTCATACCATTTATTCGTTAGTTAAGTAGCCAGGGTTATAAAAATGGGTGCTTCAGGAAAAAAAAATGGAATAATTTTTTTTTGAATCCTTTGTTTTCTGTACAGGTGAATCTGAATTTCATAAAAAATAGTATTGGGCAATTGTTCCCAAAAACATCCCAACCTTAGAAAAAAAAAAAAAGGAAAATTCTAAAGCAAATTGTAAGTTTAGGTCATTTAAGTGTTAATTAATATGCGGTTCGGTACAGTAACACATTACTTTCAAGATTATTTTTAAAGTTATGTGCGACAGGAGAAAGTAATAGACGCAAAACATATATTGTGATTAAACTTGTAAAATGTATGTATAATATAAGGAATTTATATAATGATGTAATACTAAATATTTCTTTATTTGTTAGTGATGTAACATTTAAGAATATATTGGCTCACCCCATAAACGTTAAAAAAACACTTAAAAGAGTTAATATTTGCACAAACCCTAACAATAATAATAAAAAACAATATGTATGACCAAAGGGAATAATGATATTTGTTTATTTCAAGAAAAAATGTTTTAGTTTTGAAAGAAATTAATGTATAAGTTGGGAGAATTTGTAAAAACTTATGTTTATTTACGGTATCTAAAACTAAGGTAATAGTTTTGCAAACATTAATGTATCAGTTTAGGAAAATTTTGTAGAAGTGATTGGCAGAAGTGCGACAGTACTCAAGAGACTAAATGCGTGTGACAGTGTATTGCAAAAGACGCTCAAGCAGTATGTCGAGCATTAATTAGTTTCAATCAGTGTAGTGAAATCTAATTAAACTCTGGAGGAGGGGTATGAGACATCTCAAGATATTTGGCTTCAAATACGCGCGAGTGACGTCGCCAGCCAATGGGAATTTATTCCGCCCTGGTGCTCAGAGCGTATGGCTACGTAAAGTGGACCCTCCCCCCCCCCCCCCCACTCTTTAAAAAGCTTACCTCACGAGAGAAACAAGTGGATATAGGGACTTTTCTAGAAGAAGAAAGCGGGTTGATAAGTTCTTGTTCTCAGTCAGTTACGAGAACGCGAGATATTAACTTCTCAATACGATAGTATGTGATTGTATTGGGAAAGTAACCGCGAGATCAACTCGTTCTTATATTGAACTTTCTTTAGACTAGAGACTATGAATTGTTAGAAAAGTCATATGCTTTCGAGTAATATGATATGAAGAAAACTTTATTTCATCATTCATAATTACTGAGGGTCAGTTGAATCGAGGCATCACTAGTATGAACGGTTTCCGAACAAGTCCGAACATCCTGGTACGAGGTCAACGCTTCAACATCAAGACGTAAAGGGGTCATTCCATGTCAAGTGGACCAAATCTGGAAATAAATTTTTGGTCACCATCTTCAATCTAATTGAAATTTTGTGTCGGTGTAGACTCATGCTTGAAACCATGTTATGCAAAATTTCACTTTCAGAAGTTGTATAGTTTGGGTGCCAGGGCTTTCTTGAAGAAGGGTCTCCTTTGTGCGAAATGCGCGCGCACGCAAATAAATTGCCAACTTTCAAGTTCTACTGTTGTGGAATGGTAATAGCTAGAAATCTGAAAATTGGCAACTTAGGACAACTTTTTGTGCTTTACATGAAGGGAACAGTGCCAGTGTCAGAAAAGTTTTATTTTAATTGCTGGCTTTAATATTTGCTCATGTTTGTAATTCCATTCACATTATTCAAACAAATGCTTTGGCGTCAAAATTTGGATATCAATAGAGTGCGCTGAAGACTTTTGCTCGAGAGCTGCTAATCGCGTTACAGTTCCAGCAATTCCGTCACAGGGTGATTTGCTTGTAAGGGCTTGTGCCAAAAAAGTTCCACTCAGCACTGCAATTATTATGNTGTGCCAAAAAAGTTCCACTCAGCACTGCAATTATTATGTTTCTAAAGAAGAAATTGATACGTGTCAAAAAGAAAGATCCAAGGATGGCCCTACTGTAGCTGGCACAAGAGAAAATCACCATTTTGTGCCTATTAATATTGCTCGAGTTCGTGGTTGCAGAGTTTCCAACGATGAAGCATCGTCATTTGTAGCTTCTTTGAACCCATTTGACACAATGCATTTTTCAACCTTATCAGTTGCCAACCTTCAACCTGGACAATACGTTGCCTGTATTTATGATAAGAATTGGTGGATTGGCAACATCTGTGAAATTTCACTTGAAGAGCATGATACCTTGGTTAACTTCATGCATTCACACGGAATTGCCCATTCTTTTTAATGGCCCTCTAAAAGAGACACTTGTTGGATATCGGAACAACATATTATAGCCAACATTCCCGCTCCTGCAGCTTCAGCAATTGGCAAACATTACAGTCTAGAAGAAGCCCTCACACTGGACATTAATAATAAATTTCAATTGATTATGAAGCAATAACTGCTCATATTATTCTACCTATTGAACAATGCATCACTCTGGCTTCGGATCCATAAACCCAGCTAGGGCTTGGGATCCTTGGAGAAACCCCTCAACGTCAGACTTGGGATCCTTAGTACGAGACCCACAACATTAGGCTTGGGATCCATGATAAAAAAAAAACCGTGTGCTAGGCTTGGGAACCAATGGTAAAGAGACCCACCCGTGACTGGCCTTGCCTGGCTATCGGGTGTGACCCCTCGGCGATGGGGTTACCATTTCAAGCATTGAATAATTTGGTATAGACCATCTTATTTGAGGCATGAATTGGTAGTGGCTCAGCCACCATGGACCAACGCAAGGATGGTTTTTATTGTTAAAAGGGCACAAGTTTCTAACACCATCGATAATTCATTCAGGTCTAATCATAGCCTAATCACAGATAAAAAGTGGTTAACAGACACTGAAGTATGAGTAGCCAATTAGAACAACCATAACAACATTTTTCTTTCATACCAAATGATGATCGAATTCATAAAACTTTTCATTGCGTGATAAATAGGTAGAATTTTCAGTTATTTTTCTTACCTTTAGAAAAGAGACACAAAGGTGAAACAAGGTGATTCTTGAAGTAAAACCTTTGCTCTATCCAGTGATAGTAAGAAGAACTCGATTGGGAAAAAATGCTTTTTTGCTACTTAGCCTTGAAAAGAGGTAAAATTGGCTGCGTAAAATTTGGACCTTGTGTTTAAAGGCCTTGTGTTTCTCCACAGCAAAGTAAGCTTGAAAGCTAATACTTTGGCATGTTAAAGCCAGCAATGTGCTTGGTTAGTTCACCAAAGCGCAAGCTTCCTTGAGGCCTTGCTTCAAAGTTATGTTATTGCAAAACTCTGCACTAAGTTGTCGCGACGGATTATTTTGCTCACTTTGACAGACAACAGCAATTAAAATAAAACTTTTCTGACACTGGCACTGTTCCCTTCATGTAAAGCACAAAAAGTTGTCCTAAGTTGCCAATTTTCAGATTTCTAGCTATTACCATTCCACAACAGTAGAACTTGAAAGTTGGCAATTTATTTGCGTGCGCGCGCATTTCGCACACGAGACCCTTCTTCAGAAAGCCCTTGCACCCAAACTATACAACTTCTGAAAGTGAAATTTTGCATAACATGGTTTCAAGCATGAGTCTACACCTACACAAAATTTCAATTAGATTGAAGATGGTGACCAAAAATTTATTTCCAGATTTGGTCCACTTGACGTATTATGACCCAAAGGTATTATGAAGGATTATAGTACGAGAAGATACTGGATCTAGAGTCGAGGATGTTTGTAATGAATAAGTTATCTAATTTGCAAAGTGGTAATTATTGGTCAATGTAAGGGTTGTGTTGCCAATATGGTATTTATATTTTTTGTAATAGATTGTTGTTTGTTGTTCCAAAAGACTGTTGATCCCATTCATTAATTTATTTTAAGCTTGTAAGTGCAAAAGTAATCATGCAGGTTTATGGCGCTCAACTTTTTATTTATCTGACGAGTGACTAAGGATAATAGTAAATGCTTCACATCACAGCATCTAGAACATTCAAATACTCGTAGAAGTGATGGGGGTGTGAGGGATCGATTTGCTGATCGTAATTTGAGCTAGCACGAGTAAGGCAGGTCAGTAAGGCGGGGCACAATGTACAACAAATATAGAAAAATTTACCTTTTTTGCAATTTTAATCGAAGCGTGCTACTTAATTTTTCTAGACAAGATTATACGAGTAAAATACCCAATTTTTTTAATTACAATATTCCAAAGCAGTAACTCTAAGTGCCTGAAAAATGGTCTATGAATATGGAAGTATGAGTTTAAAATCAGTTGAAGAAACAAAGAGTAGTTACCTCACATTGCATTAATAATGATCATGTGATGGATTGGGAAAATACATTAATTTTAGACAAAGAAGTTAATTATTACAAACGTTGTATATCAGAAATGGATATTTATATAAAAAATACACACGGGAGTTTGAAACTACGCACAGACACTGTCCAAAAACTATCTGCTTTATACAATACAATATTATAACGTTTGTGTTTCTGCTTTTTCGTAAACATATTTTGAGTTTTTATTTCTGTTTATATCGNTCGCAAAATTGGCGGAGTTGGTGTATGATTTAACACTCAGATTTCAAGAAGATATGTTTCGACCTTCTGCGACGTGTTGAAGGATCTCATTTAAAAGTCTGTGACTTTTATCTGTTTTTCCACTTCATTCTCTTTGACCCCCACTGAATGGAAGACGCTTACAAAAAGGTTTGTGTGATATCAGTCGGATCGCCTTTCATCGGATATTCAATGTACTACTTAATTAATCCAGAAACACAAAATAAGTTTACAATCAGTTGAAGAAACAAAGAGTAGTTACCTCACATTGCATTAATAATGATCATGTGATGGATTGGGAAAATACATTAATTTTAGACAAAGAAGTTAATTATTACAAACGTTGTATATCAGAAATGGATATTTATATAAAAAATACACACGGGAGTTTGAAACTACGCACAGACACTGTCCAAAAACTATCTGCTTTATACAATACAATATTATAACGTTTGTGTTTCTGCTTTTTCGTAAACATATTTTGAGTTTTTATTTCTGTTTATATCGTGTTCATGTGTCCTGTTGTTATGTTTATTGTTATAATTTGTTATTACTTGATCACCTGACGACGGCGTAAATCCACGTGGAAACGTAGTGAGCTGTTCTTAAAGAAAAAAATATAATTCGAAAGTCCATAAAAAAATCGTACGTTCTTTCAACTACTTATTTAATTTGATTATATAAAGGATGTTAATGGTAGTAGAATTAATGTCTTTTTTCTCCAGAAAAGTATTATTGAGGACCAGTTAAAGTCATCTCGCAGATGTAATTGAGTTGTTGCCAACATGGAACCTTCGTCAGCAGCATCTGGGGATTGACGGCCAAGCAGGTCTCGTCTTCAGGTTGCTCATATTCCCAGCCATCAGGCACCGCGCTCCCTGCGCACACACAAGAAACATCAGACCAGCGCTCCAAGTGAGTTCTTTATATTTTTAACTCGCTGATTACTCGGCGACGCCCGGAACGTTTTTTACTCGTTAGACCAACGTGAAACCACTCACCGGAAGGAAGCCTCGCGGGTCGAATTTTTGCTTCCGATGCAACTGAGATACAACTGCGGCAGCGCGGTTCCACCATTTCATTAAAACGCTTATAAAATCTAAACCATTCGTCCAAACTTTACGATTTAAATATGTTTTTTTANCCGATGCAACTGAGATACAACTGCGGCAGCGCGGTTGCACCATTTCATTAAAACGCTTATAAAATCTAAACCATTGTTCAAAAATTTACGATTTAAATATGTTTTTTTATCTTTGTTCAATGCGTAACAAAGAACCTGTTAAATTTGATGAAGATTGGTTTTTTCCTTGTTAAATTCTTCACTTAAATTCAAGTATTTCAACACTTGTATTTTTCATGACGTTTATTCGATAATTTAAATTAACCATAGTACAAATAGACATTAGATGCTGTCGCAGAGTATTTTGTAGAACTCTTCGAGGCGAACAATATTGTCACTCATAGTTGTCATCTATCTCTAACCGGTTAGGAGGCAACCGTAAGTGAATATGGTTGACTTTTCCCCCACCCCACCCCGATTTCATCAACATTTATCTTCAACTTCATTTTCTATCTTTCTTTTCATACAATTGAAAAATAAAACTTAGCCTATGTTCATCTTGGACATTTTAACTATCACCTTTCTAAATTTTAAAATACGGATAAGAATTTTAAAATACAACTATAAGAATAATAATGAAGAAGAAATGATTTCTTTGTTTCGAACAGTTATTAATATAGTACACGTAGCATTCAGGAAATCGCATTGACATGTTTGAAAAACATAAGAGCATTTAAAAGCGCAACGGTTTCTTTTAATGATTTTCGCGCCTCGTTTCACGTCGGAAAAAAGTAAAAAGTAAAATAAGAAATTCTCAGATGTCCTTTGAATAGTGCTATTCACAAAAAGCTTTCAGTTCCCGAATTCAATATCTGATTTCCAGTGTCGAAATCAAGAGAAGAGTTTTCAAGCTTGTGTTTTCATATTTCAATATAAAATTACTTTATAAAATTGTCGAGAATCTGAGGTCTTTTGCCAAAAACGTTTTCATCCAGGGGCTGGTAATTTGTTATTGAGATGTCTGTGAGCTTTAGTCGTGTTGCCACATTAATTATAAGTACGACGGGCTCTATCTAATTTTGGGACTGTCCGAATATAATTGGAAAATTAACATTCACTAACAGATCTATTATTAAATAAATAAATAAATGTATTGTCAAAAAAGCAGTACAAACTGCGT
>NNCF01134285.1:18541-31130 GCA_002313205.1 Laupala kohalensis | reverse complement strand
TATATATATATATATATATATATATATATATATATATATATATATATATATATATATAATGTGTGTGTGTGTAAATTATCAAGTCAAGTCTCAAATTCATTACTTTCTTTGTATATTAAAATCTGTATTTATAGTCAATTCAAAACCTAGGTACATAGAATTTCTTGTCTGATAACGCGATTTGCATTTACGGAACTCGTACTAGTAGGTGTTACAATCGAATAAATTGTTATTAAAATTTTCTTCATATGAACGTCAAAGAATCACTTTTCCCATTTGAAAACAAAACAAGAAATGTATATTTTGCATCCTATGCTTACAAACTGAGAATCTACCTGGATTTCCTTACCGTCTTTGAAAAAATATGTATTAATATTTTTTTGTGTTCATTCTTCATTAAGTGGGAGTAAAAATTTCCTTTCTCGCATGTGAAATTTGAATTTTGTAAAGTACAGAGCACTGAAGACATTGAACCATAAAAACAGAACCATCATGTATTTGTTTCTAAGAATATCTCACGAGGTCTCATTAATATTTGTTTCGCTTATTGTACGTTATGTTATTCCTGGGAGAATATCCCCAGACGCACACTCTCTGGTTCTTTTCAAAAATTAAAATTAATTGTATCTATTAAATTAGTTTAATCATTGATAAAGAATTTCAATCTATTACGTAGAAGATTGTGACTCTAGAGGTTAACTACTATTCAGTTTCAATATTTCGGTGTCATCGATGAAAAGAGACTACAGAAAAATTTCTGGAGGTAAAGCAAAATATTTGTTTTCATTACACACGAAATCGATATATAGCAATAACTTTAGTGAAAGCCAGATTGTATTTTTTTTGTTTTAAAAAGTATGCTCTTTATAAAATTGTTTGTTATTCTAAACCTCGTAAATGGTTGTTGGACTTGTGTGATGTAATCGGGATTTTGTCCTTCGTCACATCAATGCCGTAGCATCATGCGCACTCAACGTATCTACGTATGACGAAGTCAAGTGTAGTGTATATTGTAGAGTACGAGGATGGTAAGGTTGGTGCGATTTAACTTGTAATCATGTTATATTAGCATACTAATTTTCTTCTACTGCGTTTGTCTATTACTGAACGCCACCTTATGTGAAATATTAATTATACGATACTTGAATAAATCAACCATTTAAATGCAAGCAAGAAAAATTTGATCTTACGCCAGCCTGCTTTTGAGGTGAAATGTAAAATTTGTCTCAATTGTACTTCGCAGAACTCGTCTGCGTTCGCATCTCATTTATGACGTCGCGGCGGACGGGTTCATGCAGACCTCAGTATAACGATGTCCAATAAATATGATAACGATGGTGTAATTCTTTAGAAAACTGTGCCTTGAAACCAAAGATCATAAAATATTACATAAAATATTATAAATAGGCTGATGCAAACTTTCAAATTTATATTGATTTTGCAAAGTTAAGGAAGAATACAAATACATAACGAAATACGGCTAATTAATGAAGAAATGTAAAGTAAGATAGTATGCACCAGTGTATTGACTTTATACTGTATGAAATAATGGAAAGTTATAAGTCGAGGGACATGATGTGCACAATAAGTTGTAAGATGTGTGCTACGTAGGTCAAACAGGAAGTTATTTTACTGTCATTGTATGTTACTGAAAGGTGGGGGTTTATTTCAATTATTTTACTTGTCTACTTTTTATACAAAATTCTAAAAAATTAACACTGAAAGAAAATGTATTGTATTATATATGACTTATCTGTAAAAGCCCTATATTATCTAACTTTTTAAATTATTTAAATTATTTTAATTAGACTGAAGAAAGCAAAATGTCATTTGGCTTCTTTGAAGTTTCAGTTTATTGCACCATTTGTTGAAGATAGTGCAGATTATATTTTCAAGTGTATGATTACCATCATTCTAGAATATTAATGCAAAAAATAAGACACAAAGTTTCTAAAATATTTCTGAAGTTATATTTGTTATTTGTAATTATAACTGAAAGAAATAAAGCAGCAAAACGTCATATTAATTGTAATATCCTCCAAAACGGTTCATTTTTTATTCTAGTTATCAGACATTTTTAGCTTTCTCAATTTATTCTTATTTTTAGACTTATTTTATGCATCAACACTTCAGTAAAAGTTGTTTTGTGTTAATCACCTCTATGCTTCCGACTTCATTAAAGAAAACACATAAATCACCTGTAAATTACCATTTAATTGTAAAACATTTCTTCATGATTTTGAGTAACGAAGACATTAATATTGTATATGATAAAAAAATTTGCACATTTTCTCTAAAATAATGAATTTTAAGTTTGCATCTAAAAAAATGTTTAAAACACTTTACAAAAACACTTCCATAATATATTTCTTTTTAATTTCGATTCTTCAAAAAGTCTTCTTCATACGAAGAAATACTATAATAACTAAAATACGAAGAACATATATCAGTAACAGAGGCAAGAGTTTATATAATTTCTTTTATAAGAAAATAAGAGCTATCTTACTTCCAGCTTCTGAACAAAATGTTCATCGATAAATTTTATGTCCAACAATTAGTGATTTCATGTAATAAACACTATACATGGGCATTTCTAATGTACAATTTTTCTTAGATATTAAAGAGGGCTTAAGAGAAAATATGTATATAAAAAGCACAAAATTTATCCCTAAAAAACGCCTATTGTCAGCCACTCGTAATTATTGGAAGTGCTTGACGAGTAGCGAAGCCTGTGGCAGACGTGTGACCTCAGGAGTTGGCGTTGAGACAGCCCAGTGGCACCACCTTTGGAAAAATCATTGAACCACTTGCTGTTGCTACGAGCTACTTTCCAAAGAAACCCTCTTGCAGAAGGTTGTAGTACAGCGCACGGGAACATGTCGGTGTAAAGGAGAGCAAGAAACTGTAGACCATGTGTTAATTATGGAAGGGAAAGGGCGAACTATATACGGGAGTTTATGAAACTGGATATGCTAAATACGAGAAACATATACAAACTAATATCAACGAGACAAAAATTCGAATTTTTGAAAAATACTGCGTTGAAATAGCAGAAAAGAGAAAACGATATATCAGGAGATAACACCCTTTTCCCCTGGTTATAATCCGATAAGAAGTGTAAATGTGAGGAAGTGGCATTGCATGAATATTCGGAACGAAGAAGCAATAAAGAGGAGAATATATCTGCACTAGCCCCTGGAATGACTCTGTTGGGAACAGGGTGCTAATCAGAGAAAATAGAACTTTTAATATTTTTATGCAATGATAATGCAGATGATGGTAGGTTTATGTAGTCCAATTATGTTCCGTACATCATTTAAGTAATATACTCGTACATCACATAATCTGATGTTGGTGTTTTTATTATTTCTTAAACTCTGATGACTAGCTTCTTGATTACTCTTAAAAGTCTTGTTTTCTTTGATCAAAGTAAAAAGAAAGCCGACTTTTTTGTAAAAATAACTTTAGTTTTTGTATCATAATTTCAAAAATCAATATATTGTTTGACAGAATTTTTAATATTGCTCTCACAAATTTTGAGAGTTTTAAGCGGAAGATGCAAGAGTAATATTGGAAGAATAAGAATTATTCAGCAATATTTAATTTACAGTCATGAATTAGAATAAGTAATAATTAAAGTAATTACTACTACCACCGATGAAAAGCTTAGGTGTTCGAGCAGACCAATAGATCCTGGTAACGAGTAAGGAAGTTTTTGTTCGTATATGATCTTGTATACTTTTAATTTCTGGAGGTTCTATTTATCCACTGAACACAATTCTAATTCATAGACAACGGTTGGTATTGTAATAGCATCTTCGCCTTCATACTTTTGCTGGGTGGTGGAGCGCGGTTTCACACCTTTCTCGGCTGAACTAGATGTTTTCAGCTAGGGTTTTCCTCATCTGCCCCAGACAAATGTCGGAATGGTAACTTAAGTTTCCCATCAACCATATTTCATCGTAATAACCAATCCCTTTCAAATAAATTAACAGACATTGAAATTCTTGTACACGAAAATCCATCCGATTTGCTATGTTTCACAGAACATTGACTATCAACTAACAACATCAATGAAACTTATATTTCTAATTATTATTTAGCAAGTTCTTACTGTCGACAATATTTAAAAGGAAAACATCCCCACGGAGGTACGTGTATCTACGTTCGTAATGATGTTTTATCTTCTCAATTTTCAGACTACGAGAACTTCTGCATTGATAGCGTGTTCGAATTTTCTGCAGTTAATTTGACCCACATAGGTATTATTGATTTATGTATTTATAGATCTCCCCAATCAGATCTTGACATATTTTCCCTGAATTTTGAGATTATTTAAAAACGTATTACACGTAAATCCAAAAAAATATATCGTTATATGTGGAAATTTCAACATATATTTCCGGAGTGCTTCCGATTACGCAAATTCACCCATATATCAATTCGACTCCTTTCCTTACTTCCACTTACTTGTGTCGGGATCCTTCCTTTCTCTTTCCTGACCTTTCTTGGTCGCTTCTTGTTCTTTTCGATCCCGACGCTAATAGGGCTAAGATATCTTTCATTTTCCTCCCAGGGGACTTACATCTAGTAAGTGCGTGTTTGGCAAACACGGGGCCCCGAGCTGAGTCTGGCATTGCTTCCACTTACTTGTGCGAGGCTCCTTCCTTTCTCTTTCCTGACCTTCCTTGGTCACCTCTTGTTCTTTTCGATCCCGACGCTATTAGGGCTCTTTCATCCCGACGCTATTAGAGCTAGGGTATCTTTCATTTTCCTAATTTTTGTTTCCCCTCATATTTTGTCCTCCGCCTCATTTATTACCCCCTCCTCAGTTTTTTGTCCTCAATGTTTTGAGATATGTTTTAGTATGTTGTAATTCAGGAGGGTTTTTGGTGGGTATGGTTGAATCATTCGACGAGTCCCACACGCGGGGAGAGTCATGTTGGCTCTCCCTAGTGCGTAACTGCATTTTCCCTACTTGTACAAGTTTTTAGGGCTCCAATGACCTTTGATGTCGACGAGCCGTGAAACCCCACAAAAAAAATTATCGACTCCTTCAACCTTGAAGCTATGATTAACTGGAGAGGCGAGCGGGGTCGTTTATCTCAAACACTGCTAGATCAGATTATTGTCAACAATGTAATCTCGTATTTCCCTGAAATGTTTTACGTCGGATACAGCGATCACCTTGCTCAAGTGCAGACCATTGAAGATAAACGGAAACGACTTAAAATCATTTTCAAGTATTTTAGACAGTTTAACGACACAAATTTATCCATATCTACAAATTCTTTGCGTTAGGAAACTTGGAAAGATGTTTACAATTGCCAAAACACCGACGACAAATTCTGCGTATTTCAACATTCCTAAAACATTACAACTGTAGATTTCCAATAAAACGCAAATTATTTAACCCAAAGAAATGCAATAGATGGATCACCCAATGGATAGGAATTTATTTAAAAACAAGCGCCGTTTATATTATCTTTCAAAACTTTATATTCAACCACCCGAATTCCATGATATATCCACCCACGTGCCCTATTCTATGTTCACTTCCGAAACTAACGCCAGTGAAATCATGAAAATCAGCAGTTCATTAAAAACAAATTTTCAGCAGGCATAGATGACATACCAGAAAACTGTTGTTCAATTTTCGTCCCACGTTATATTAAATCCACTCATAAATATATTTTATAGTTCTTTATCGGAAGGGGTGTTACCTAACATATTTAAGAGAGCTAAAGTGAAACCTTTATACAAGAACAAACACAATGTTGGTAATTATCGACCAATTTATCCACTATCCACTTTCTCAAAAATCCTTGAAAAATTGTTCTTTTAGCGTTTTCTAGATTTTCTATCAAAAAATAACATTCTCTCTGACGATCAACACGAATTTCGAAAATCCTTTTCCACCACCAGCGCCATATTTTCCTTCTTAAATGATGTTACCACTTCTCTTGACCATGGAGAAAATCCTAAGGGTGTTTTCCTTGATTTATCTAAAGCATTCGATGTCATTGAACACGAAATTCTCCTTTCAAAATTACAATCTTTTAGCATTCGTGGACTTGAGCATCAATGGCTGACTTCCTACATGAAAGATAGATATCAACAGGTCGAAATATCATATACTAAAAATAAAAAACTTCAGAATTGCCTTTGAGAAACAAAGCCACAAACTCGCGGAGTTCCCCAAGATCCAATTCTCGGTCATTTTTGTGTTATGTCAACGACATGTTTCCACATCAGATTGCAAAATGGTTCTTTTTGCCTACTAATTTAATATGTAAACACGCCAACGCTCAAAAAGTTTTGTCTAACCTCTCGGCTTGGTTCTATGCAAATCGCCTCATTGTAAACACTGACAAAACAATATTTTATTTTACAATAGTATCACAAAATCTGTACCCCAGGTTCTTTTTCGTTAAACGGAACACAATTAAAAACTGTTACGAATACAAAGTTTTTAGGTATTAATATTCAAGACAATCTCAAATGGAATTGTCACGTTCACAATCTTAATTCAAAATTAAATAAATTGTGTTACGCATTACGAATCTTAGATAATATTATTAGTCCACATATTTCCCGTTGCGTATATTTTGCAAATGTTTACTTCCATTTACGGTACGGCGTCGTCTTCTGGGGCAATTCCTGTCATAGGGTCCAAACTTTCAGAATTCAAAAGAGGATTGTTCGGATAATTTGTAAACCTCACCCCCAAATCTCTTGTAACCTTTATTCAAGGAATTAAATATTGTAATACTTTCCTGCATTTATATTTATGAAACTGTTGTGTTTGTTAAGACCGAATTACTGAAGCACCACCCTTGCTTCATACAAAACAGTTTTGTTCTCTAATACATTACTTTGCAATAGGAATAATATTCATCGTCCGAGAGTGTCAACCGTGCTTTACCAAAAAGGGCCGCATCATTCGGGAATCGTTCTATATAATTCGCTGCCCAAAAATATAAAAGATACTATGAATTTAAGTATCTTCAAATCCGCGTTTAAAAGCTACCTCCTGCACCAGTGCTTCTACAATATAAAAGATTGATTTTAATAAAAATTAAAAAACACGTCTTGTAATTTATCACGCCATTCTTGTAGTTCTTTCAAAATATTACTTATTTCACTTATTTCAAAACTATTTTCCTGCATGCTTGTAATATGTCTTATTATTCATACAAATTTAGTAGTATTTGTACTCAACCCGTGCACGCTTGGGGACATTAATTCTATAGCCCCTTCCTGTCCCGGGTTTTTCTCTGATTTTCCTTCGGGTAGAGGCGAATTTTTTATAAAGACTTTCTATGCTCTTGCCTAGAGACGGTATCAATTGAAATAATTATTAGTGAATTTAGTGTTATTTAATAGTTACGATGTATCTACAATATTTTGTGAATGATTTATAGCTTGATAATGATACGTAATTGTGAAATAACGTTTCTGTGTTTTATTAAATACATTATTAGTTGGTACTTGTTAATATTATAACACGTGTCGAACTATTTTTTATCGTTAGGAGTACGTTGATATGTTAAAATCGGCTTCTACCTACTGACCCTTGATCGGAATAGATGGGATGGTCCCTTGCTTGCTTTTGGAGAGTAAATTAGTTTATTGTCTTCCACGTGGCCATACGCAGTTTGTAACTGCCTTTTTGTCAATAAAGTTTATTAACACAACACCTGAACCTCGCTATAAGGCAATAAATAAATAGTCATATAACAACCACAAACATCTGACATATGAAATACTTCTTTGGAAGTTAAATATTTCGACAGGAAACAACTGTTATGAAGAGATATATACGTGTAAAGTTTTTTATTTAATTAATATGTTTGTGTTCAATAAATCGTACAACACAGCTTTAAATAAAAGCGACTGAAGTGTTTGTAAAACAATTGATGATGTCATAGTTGTTCAAACTAGTTATGTTACATTCTCAACTTTGTAGACTTGCTTAGTACATTGTAGACGGACAAGGCATCTTGAATGGAGGATATGTGGGACCTACGATTATTTTTCCTCATTAAATAGCTTCATCGCTAGTTATGTAAGAAAGTGAAGCAAAATCCGCATGGAATTTTTTCATCCAAAGAATAGCTAACATAAATTGCGTAGATGTACTATTTTCACTTCCTTTTTATAAATACACACGTTTTTTAATTTAATTTCTCGAAAGCGAACACCTCTCAAAAAGCGGTCCAATTTAATCCCACATGTTTTTGAATTTAATTTCTCGAAAGCGGAATTAACCTTCTCAAAAACCGGTCCTATTTAATCTCACAGATGTGCGTTATAGAGAAATTTTACTGTATGTTTCTTTTAGAAGGTTACTCTTTTAGAAGGTGAATTTATATAAACAACTATATGAATTAAGCCAAAAGTATGCCAAGCCAAATCTTGTAAATGTCTCGTGAGTTAATGACGCTGGCGCAGCATAACTATCATAGCAATTGGACAAGATAGAGCATTCTATGTGTTTCTTCGGAATGGTTATCCAATAGTTAATATGTATGTATTCTCGAATAGGCCAACTAAGAAGCACGGTAACGAGTTAGTAAGGCTCAGTTCTGTGTGAGTTTATTTACTAGACACATCGTGAATTTTTGGGGGACAACGTCTATCCGAGTATTACAACTGCGGTTCTTAGCCGCAGAAGGTGAACTTTTCAAACACCACAGCTATGTGAACTGAAACATAGCTAGAAATTTTTCTTGCCCCCTCCGGGAAGTGAACCCGGGATGACTTGGTGACGAGCGATCACGCTGACACCGTAGTCATGGAGGGGCAAATAGTTAGTATTTTATTCATTTCATATTATATACTATCTAAAACCGTGCGCGCAGCAAAACCAACATCAAGCACCAAACCAATAAAGAGCCGGTGGCAATTTTTACATAGAATTAGTTAAAATACCAAATAATAAAGAAAAATCGTTCTGCTTGTGTAATCACTTATGAAATCTAAGGTAGTATTTGGAGACACGTACTAACAACACGGAATCGTTAATTGTGAACGGTAAGTATAATAAGATGCAAATAAATTGCAAGTGGCAAGTACCCACGTCAATTTGCTCACATTAATTTTATTATATCTGCAACTTTATTCTTTCTCACATTCCCATAGCTATCCAGTGAGAATGTCATCCACAAATTTTGGTGATTTGATAGAATTGGAATGTATCCTCAATCCATTATTTTTACATATAATTAAGAAAAGGTGATTGATTTTTGAAAATACAAACTTAGAAATATTATAGAATTAATTCAATTTGGAATAATGCAAATGACTTACTGAATACAAGTGTTTTCTTGTGTCATCGGCGAGGAACTAGTTACATTTGGATATTAATTTATTACATTATTGTTTGAAAAGATCAAGAGTATTTTACTTTACTAGAAAGCAAATGAATATTATTTTATACTGACATATTGTTTTTTTTATCGAGTGAAGTCTCCCAGACTTCAGAAATTCTGAATTCAAATATTGACGTGTGAAGATGTTATTGAAAGTATTGTTTTTCTATTTCGACGAGACTTTTTATTAGTTTTCCAAAGAGATCCTGCAGAAATTCTCATACTGCTTTAAAATACATCTCACAAGCTTCAATTATACTAAAAATTAGTTTGCGAAAATTTGTCTATTTGATTTTTAACTAATTGATTTGTATTTAACTTAGTAAGTATAATGTTGGTCTTCCACGGAGAAATCTTTGAAGAAAGACGCGGCCATAGAAAGGTTGAAGGTACAGATTAAACATTTATGGATAAAATTTTCGACATAATTCGACTAAATAATGAATTATACCGACGGAAATAATGAAGAGGACCAAAAAACGAAACTTAATTTTTTTAAAGGTGAGCTGCACTTACATTCCAAAGCTAAAAAGATCTGATGATTTTATTTTACTAGCCAGCGGAAACCCATCCATTCAGCGCCTTTCATAGTCCGTAGCAGAAATAACGTGTCATTCGCAGGAATCGCGTTGAAAACACTCAGGCGGTTCGTAGGTGACAAACGATAAGTTCCTAGAATATCTTGAACGCTTGTATGACTGTTTCATAAACTTCTCTGCAGCCAAGAAAGGATCTTTATGAAAGCGAATTATCCCCTCTTCATGCGTTGCTAAAGAGTTTTGAACTAATTTTGCACATTTCTTATAGCTTGAGTTGAAGAAATGGTAAATTCGCAAATAAAAATATCGTCGACATTAATGAGTAGATGCATCTGCTGGTGGACATACCGAAACTCAATTGTGGTACGACCAACGATGGGAACACACTCAGGAGGGCGTTTCGTAACAATAAGCTACCTTCTTTCGCAACTAATGTTAAAAAGGGCTGATAAAACGATTGTGTCAACTATGGCATACGACTAAGTGGAGGCATTTAAGAAGCACCGTTTGGAAGCAGCAAGATTATATGTATCTTTGTATTATGACTTCCAATTAAATATCATTAATTAGAAGCACAATGAATCGGTTATTAATCATTCATTAACAAATTTCAGTTGGTGCAAAATTTCATACGCTAAAGACGGTTTAAGAAAACGAGAACACCTGTAAGTTTTGGAGCTGTCAATCAGACAGTCCAATTGAAGTTTCTAGAAAGACGTTAGAAACTGTTAAAAATTGTTGAAGTGTGGCAAGTGTTCACGACAACTAGGAAAAACAAAACACAAAAAACACGGAATTCTGCAAGTCAATACAAGTAAGAAACCAATACAAGTAAGAAACAAGATATTGGCTAGCCTGCTCCTGGCGTTAGCTGCGGTTGTAAATGAGCTCTCTCTGTTTTTCAGTTTAATCTTTCTAATTATTTTATTTTTTCGAGTTTTTTGCGATTCAGTAGTTGTATTTAGAGTTTAACTTTCATTGTAGTGTAAAATTCTTTGTTCTGTGTGAGTGTTAAGTAAAAAAACACTAAAAACATTTCCTAAGGTTTTCAAACCCAACGGACCATATATAATTTCATATTGTTATCAAGTGCTTCATTCAAAGGTGTGATAAAGTTTACGAAAGTACAAACGGAATCATAAATTTAACTTCTTGGTGCATTAAAATAAATTATTTTGCTGTCATTATTAACTTAAAAATAACGTACTCTATTGTTGCACTGCTCAAGTTTCGTCGTCGTGAACAGAATAATTCCAATATTTTACCATTTGTTTCGTGATCTTTTTGTAGTTATTCATTACAATCTAACATAATATTGCCTTGGTTATTGTCGAATTAATTTATCTGCAGTTGTCATCCTAAATTATTTCTGTCATTTTAGTTGTCGGCTTGTTTATTTCCTTATTTAAACCCTGCCTGATTGTTGCCCCCAAGTTTTCGTCGTCATAATTTCATAGAATTATTACATCATTTTACAATTCGATTTTCTTGATTCTTTCGTATTCATTTGCATTTTAACACAATATACGGTAGTTATTGTCGAATTAATTAATCTCCAGTGGTCCCCCTAAATAATTATTTCAATCATTTTTGTCGTCGGTTTGTTTGTATATTTAATTTATTTATTATCTCATTTGTAACTTCCGTAGTAATAAATATATTATTATACTAGCATCCTTCATTCAGTGTTAGTTGTCAGTTTTCGTGTATTCTCATTTGCTTTTGTCGTGAAGTTGCTAACTTTCTCACAACAATGGACACTATCGCATTCCTCAACTCATTCAAAGCTGATCTTCAGAAGGCGTACAATAACTTGGTACATTATATTGATACACGAATCAGTGCGCTGGAAGAGATCAATAAGAAAACGATCGGCGGTTGGACTACAGTTAGGAATTCTCGCCGTCCTTCCAACTGCTATCACCCGGTTAAACCAACGACGCATGCACCACCCCAACTCTTCACTCAGAATAGGTTTAGTGTGTTAGATGACATGTCCCTGTTTCCTCCCTTACCTACTCGTTTCATCCCCTCCCGTCCAGTACCCAGACCTGTTCGCACACCACGCACTGGTAAGCACAGCCGCCCAAAACCACGTAAAGTAGTGCTATCCAGAGATGATACCAACACTTCCACGCAGAAATCAAACGTGCTCATACTAGCTGATTCGCACGGTCGTCAGATGTCCTCCGTATTGCGTGGATTTCTTCCTAGCCAGTTCTCAGTCTCCGGTTTCTTTAAGCCAAACGCTCGTTTGGCTGAAGTTATTCGAGAACTGGACACTTACACTAAAAAACTCACTGAGCGGGACACAGTAATCATCATAGGTGGGCAGAACGATATCAACTTGGGTGGACATTTTAACGCGTCTGAACATCTACAGAAACTAAAAATGGCCTCCCTGCACACAAACATAGTGCTCTCTAGCCTGCCTCCACGCTTCAACGTTCCACAAATAAACCACGAAATTAACCTGGCAAACATCTCCCTAAAACATCACCTGGCAGACACAAAAATCACATTTTTTTGATTTGCAACCACACCTGACTGCCAAGGACTTTACACCTGAGACCGTCTGGGAAACAGCACTTCGGTTCTCTCCTAGCTTCACATCTTACCTCACATTATCCACCTGCTCCATTACCTCCTCCTGCACGTACCTCATCTCCTCCTCCA
>NNCF01134285.1:0-16285 GCA_002313205.1 Laupala kohalensis | reverse complement strand
CTATAGTTCGATAATAACTTACATGTAATTTTTTGCTTAAAATTACAAACATATTGACATTCTATTAGTATTATAACTCGCAGCTAACTTTTTATCTTATCTAGGAATTTTTGCTGAATTTTTTGAATCCACCTCTGCCTTAGGGCCCTTGATCGGAATTGATGGGATGGTCCCTTGCTTGCTTCCGGAGAGTAAATTAGTTTTTTTCCCTCCACGTGGTCATTCCCTCCACGTGTTTTTTGACAATAAATTTATTATTATTATTATTATTAATCAGAGTAACGATGGAAACGCAACTGTACCTTTTGGGTTTGTGATTGTTCCATTCTAACAAGGCGGTTGGCAACGACAATAGTAGGGCAGTTGTAAAAACTCTCGCGGATAGGAACATTGATTCATTGTTAATTATTCATTGTAAGTTTTAATTCGATGGATCGTTGTCAGGAACAGTGTTCCCCCACCTTTTTTGTGCTATGCCCTACCTAAGCCTTTCTAAAATTATTATGCACCACTAATATATACATAATTTTTAATATTCAGAAATTGAAATGTTCACTAAAGAAACTAGAAAGATAGGTTTTAGGAATATATATCACTAAAAATTATTGAGCAAACACAGTAAGAAACTTTTAAAAATATATAATGAAGAACAGAAATTCAAGTACAAAATAATTTTAATATAAAGCTTTTTGTGCTTGATGCTCACTGCAAAAATATTTTATGTCAGGTTCCGATTTAGTTTATTTCAGTCTCAAGTCTCTCCGTTTTGTTATATCTAGCCGATTTCTTTCTTTTTTAGCAGCAAATCATTTATGGCACTAAATCCACATGGAAACTGTAACAATACTTCTCTTGTACATCTGGTTGCATTTGGATATTTGATTTCGGTTTCCTCACAAAGCCATGCCATCGCTCCTTTTATAATAAACTAGCTGAATACCCGGCTTTGCACGGGTTAGGGAGAAACAATAATATAAATATACTACATAAATAAAAACAACAAATTATAAAGCACAATAATACACTACTTCATACAAATTTAAGAATCTTCTTTATTTAACACCTGTTTATAAACTACATTTTTTGTTTCATATCCAGGAGAAAGAATATATAAATTTTTAGGCGAACCTACTCTGGAGCAAGCAACATAAAGTTGCCCGTGTCTAAAACATGGCGATCTTAGATCAACACCACAAAACTTTAAAGACTGTCCCTGTGATTTATTAATGGTAATTGAAAAAGCTAGCCGGACTGGAAACTGTAATCTTTTAAAGTTGAAGGGAAGATCAGTTGGGATTAGAGGTATCCGTGGAATAAAAATTATTTCACCTTTTCCTTTTCCAGTTAAAATGACTGCCTGGATTATATTTTTCATTAATTTTGTCACACACAATCGTGTCCCATTGCAGAGTTTTGGTGGATCTAAATTTCGCAATAAAATGATTGGAGATCCTACTTTAAGTATAAGGCGATGTTGTGGCAATCCAGCTGGATCAAGTGAATTTAGGAATTCCGTTGGATAATTGACGGCTTCGTCAGCATCCACTACGGTATCAACCGATTTATATTCAATCACGTCTCCTGGCAGCATGGCTAGTATCTCCTTGTTAATTACATTAACATCATCGTTCTTAGGAGCAAGAATGGCTCTTTCTCGCAACCATTCTAAATTTTTATAATTTTGATTAACGTTAGGATAGACTGCTTGTATCATATCGCGGACAGTTTTCACCGATACACATAAATCTGATGACAATTTTATCATACCAGATGCTTCAATAACTAATCTATCTTCTCCAATCTCCAAAAGTTTATTTGCAAAATTTTGAGCATTCCCATCTCTTAAGAGGATTCGCATGTTTTGTTTAAGGCTAATTTCTTGGACATGATTCCATAGAACAGAATGTTTTAAACAGGCATAAATTTCATCGGCTGGAGTCGATTTTGGAATGACAGGCAGAGTTTGACGGAAGTCTCCACACAGGAGTACCAGAGCTCCTCCCATTAAACTGCAGTTTCCTCTAAGATCTTTAAGTGTTGCGTTGAGGGCCTCAAGAGATTTTTTATGAGCCATCGTACACTCATCCCATACTATCAATTTACATTCTATAAGAACTTGTGCCTGGCCGCTTGTTTTATTTATATGACATGTGGGATTTTCTTGTCGGGAAATATTAAGTGGCAACTTAAGGGCAGAGTGGGCTGTTCTTCCTCCTTCCATTAATGTCGCTGCAATACCTGAAGATGCAACGGCTAGAGCAATTTCTCCATGAACCCTGATTTCAGCGAGAACTAAATTAATTAAAAATGTTTTTCCCGTGCCACCAGCAGCATCAAGAAAAATGATTCCTCCTTCTTGTTTATCTACTTGATCCATTATTGTTTCGTACGCGAATTTCTGATCTTCATTAAGAAGTGGCTTTTTATCCGCGATGTATGCTTCTAAGTCTAAGACATTGTAGCTAGTTTCACGTATATAATCTGGATAAAATACACCCTCTTGATGTTGTACAGGTGCAAAAAGACCGAGTTCCACTAAAGTCTTGTTAACCATGGTGATACACTTTTCCTCCAAAATAATCAAAGTTTTATTAAAAATGTCGGAGTTAAACGTAATATCCAATGTAGGATTTTCACTTCGAACTTTAGCCAGTATATCCTCACTCATTGATTCTTTATATTTTTCCCATAATGTTTTTGGGTTAGATGGATTACAGGAGGTTATTATGATGGCAAACAAAATTCGGATTTGTCCTGGAAGAGAAATCAAACTGGCCTCTCGCAATGAGTCATCCCAGTGTTGATCTCCTTCTAGCAACCCTAAATTCTGGCAAGCTTCTCTGAATGTCTCACATATTTCTCCGTTTACCGTTCTTAATTCTGCAAATGAGCGAGGTCCTCTAATGGTATGTAGAAGCATTCTTAAAAAATAACATTCGGCGTTGTTAGGATGGACTGTGTAGACTCGGCCCAATGCGTCACATGAATAAATATTATGCTCAGGATCAAAGTTGCCCATTTTTCTTCTACAAAAGACTTTCCTTGATGTATTCCACGTATAATATCTCGGCAATTCTGAATACAATAGTGTTCTTGCAAAAGTATCCTGCTGGCATAGTTGGAAAAATGCTGTTAAAGTTGTGTTTGGCGGCTGATCAATCACTCTTGCGGCACTATCAGTTGAGAAGTATACTCGTTGACCGTTTTCTAAATGAATGCTAAGGTGAACCACAGTAGGATACCGTTCATGAATTGAAAATCCGAAGATTCGCCAAACAGCTTCGTTGCTACTGACGTATCTTCCCAACTGATAACGCTTTACTTCATTGTTGGTGTCTTCATTGCCTACACCAAAAACTGCCATATCAGAACCTTTATTAACATATTTGCAGATATACTTAATAGATTTGACACTATTGCAGTATTCTACGTTAATATGTGCGTTAAACATTTTTGATAATAATGGAGAATATGGTACAATCCAACTGTTATCCACGTCTATTTCCACGTTGCTTCGCGTCTTCAGTATTGCCGTAAAACCTCCATTTTCTGGAGCTCGCCGTCTATATAAAGGATAGCCGTCGTTTCCTGTTTGTGTATCTTTAATTAATTTTCGAGGATAGTTTTTGGTGCATTTCCCATCTTTCATACATGGCGAGTTCCGATTTATATTTCCACATGGTCCATGGATCATATTTTTAGTTACCACAGCGTATAAATCAGGATCTTCTTCTTGGTTAGGAAGTTCAGCAGATATAATAGCGTCGATTTCTGTTGGTTGAATCTTCCTTTTCAACCAAAATAAATTATGTGAATGTGGTAAACCTCGTTTCTGCCATTCAATGGTGTACATCCAGCATCTCACCTCTCCAAAGATGTGACCTTTTGTTATAATATTAATGAATTTTTGTTGCTTTTGTTTAAAAACTCTCGCAATTAAATCGTGGCGATCACTGGATGACTGACCGTTGATTAGCATTTCTTTAATCTCTGACCAAATCGGGTTGCAGGTAAACGTAATAAACAAATCTGGTCTCCCGTATGTCCTTACATAGGTCATTGCATCTTGTGTGTACTCATGCATGTGTCTAGGACTGCCCGTAAACGTCGCTGGCAAAATAACCAAAGTGCCCAGATTCTCAATATTTCCGTCATTTGCTACCGCATCTCTTAGGTGAATATATTGGTCCACTCTTAATTTTTTTTGATTCGAACGAATAAACTGAAGACGTTCACTTTCAATCTTTACATACATATCCACGATAAATTGATGGAATAATTGTCTGCAATTTATCACGTGGTTGTGTTTAGTACCTCGTATCATTAGACGGTAAGCATAATAATCCATAGCAGATACCTTTGCACTTGTTGGAATACCTGTTGTTGGATTAACTTGCCTCAGATTGAAATGATACCCATCTTCACCATAAGGAAATAAAATAGGATATTGTAGAGCATCATACGACCTGTGCGTTTCGCAAATTCGCTGCAATGATCCACTACGTAATTGAAGCACGATATCTCGCTTTTCAAATTCATTACCCGATATCACAACTGCAACTTCATCCACTACAGGAGCGTTGAAGCGCCGTTCATGCTCTCCTGCTGGTTTTCGATCTGCTTTTATAATAATTTTATATGCATCTGTGGGCATATGATCAATTGAAGTTTCAAACGTTTTTATGTAAATATTGTGTGCATGGAACATTTGTTGTAAATCAGATACAATCTCACGTCTTGTTCCTGAATTGTTGGCGCATCTTTGGTCGGTCTCAACTTGGTCGTTTCCAATAAAATATAATTGTAAAAATTTTGGTTGCTGATTAGGCAACGGCAACAACGATCCTGCTTTATGGTATATCTGCCCTTGTACTGTGAAAGTGGATTGAAATCCAGGCTGATTAATAACAGATGTGGCTCCAAATGAGGTCATTTGAAAACATGAGTTGTATTTTCGGATATTACTCAGAAAATGTCTTGACTGTGGTGTATCACCAGTTGTATATTTTAAGAGTTCTTGTGGTAATGGGTCCAGTTGGTTAAGTTTTAATTTACCATTATTGCAGCAAAGACCGGGAGGTTCTGATTTAAACTTTTTGGCTTGGCAATTGCGGCAAATTAAATCCATTTTTCCTATGTTGATACTGGCGTGATGTGCGTAATCTATGTGAGGGTCATAGAATAATGCTTCACACTGTAAATCGGAGTATTCATCAGTTCGTGAACGTCTCGTTCTATCTCTGATTTGTTGCAGCCTGACCTCTCGTTGTTGTTGTGGTTCAGAGGCTCTGGATGTTGCAGCTCGGTTTCGTAGATCATTAAGCCTGGCCTCACGTTGTTGTTGTGTTTCAGAGGCTCTGGTTTTTGCAGCCCTGTTTCTCATTTCTTGGAGTCTGGCTTCACGGTGTCCTGCTGTTTCTGAATTTCTAGATCTTGCAACTCTTTCACGTATCGTTGCTAATCTTTTATATCTTTCTTCATTACTTTCAATAGCTTTACGTTTTTTTGGAGGCATTGTTAAGCAATGATGTTCAATTGTTTTTGTTTATAATTCTAAATTACCAAGTGTCGGTTAAATAAGAAAATTCTTTTGTTGTGTTTCTATGACAGCAAAAAAGTAAACAAATTACATACATACATATATACAAACAGTCTCCTTTATATATAAGATGTTTTCATTGACTCATCATTTTGCATGTTTTGCGAGTTCTTGTTGATACTGCATATTTAAAATATGAGAGAAATCCATTAACATTTCCTGTATCATCACAGTTGGGGTATCAATCAGAAAATCTTTCTTTTAAATCAGCCGATAAAAGTTTCAGACAATAACAGATATACACGTATTAGTAACTTCTCATTTTTCGAGCCAATGAAACTTTTAAATTTTGTTGTTGTAAATATAGGTCTGACATAATTCAATAAAAGTAAGGAAACCAAATATCTTCGCTTTTGTATCGACAACAGTTTTATTGGTTCCTTGAAGTTGTTTATTTGATATATTTCGTTTTTCAAAGATATCGGTTAAATAACACACAAATGCCTTCTCATTGACCGTAACATTTTTGATTTCGGGTTTGTCACTTAAACAATCACTTAGAGTATCAAATAGTTCCATAAATCTTTTCAAGCAGTTCGCTTTCGAGAACCATCTTACTTCAGTTTGAAGTATGTCTCACGTGGTCTTCATTTTGTTCCTCACAAAATAACTTGAAGAGACGTTCACTGGCTTTAATAGCATTGACACACTTTATACTAAATTTAGTTTTCATTTAGAACAGGTGAAATGTTCTAAATATATCTTTGGAGGTAGTAGTGTTTCTTAATAGTGTTTACAGAACAATATTTCCTCAACAAAATCACCTGCATCAATATATCTTACGTAAGTTGTAAGTACGGCCTTACTCTCTGTACGGAATTCTCTAATTCATCGAGAATTCTCTTGTTTTCAGCTTTTCAACAAGTTGTATTTCAATATCCTCTCTCATTTTGTCTATTCTTCTGCTAACAATAGTGTTATATAGTGTCATATCTTTAACATCTTTGTCATCGTTTTCCAGAACCGTTTGAAGAAATGCTAATATTGATGGTTTGATTAAATTCTCCCCTATAGTATCACTTTTCCCAGATTTAGCCGTGAGTAATGAAATTTGATAACTATCCTCAAGAGTACGATTGATAGTTGCATTATGAGCAGTAAATAGAAACTTTAATGTTCCTCTTTTTTCAAAAATTGTCTCTAAAGTTTGAAATTAATTAAATTCTGAATTAATACGAGCATTACGTTTCGCCTTCAAATATACCTCAAAACGACCTCGTTTCATTGATTCGTTGGTCAAGCATTGTTGGCACAATAGAACGTTCATCATGGACAGCGGGTATGAAACCAAATTTTTAAAATTCCTCCAAATACTGATGAATTTTTTTCTTACTTGCACCACTTATTTCATTAAGGGCTGAAAGAAAGAAATGTAAGATCAATTAAAAACTAAAAAAATTAATATGAACTGGAGTAAACATAGACTAAAAATGCATAATTAAATATGTATGGCACATTTATCCCACCACGAAATCCATACTTTTTCATTTGATAATTTTTTTCTGGAAAATGATTTATCTAAGACTGAAAATAATGAAAATTTCCCATTGCATTTACATACCATTTATATGTCACTTATATTTATACAATGTAAATATGTTTTTAAACAACGAAGTTTATAACAATTTAGCAGAAACCTATTTCAAATTAACACCAACGGTGAATACTGAGCGTTACTGCGAAACAGTGCAGAAACTGAGATCCTGGATGTCCAGTGTAACCAGCAGTTCAACTCTAACATTTAACAATGAAATTACGGCTACTTACATGGCGGACAGATATTACTTGTACTGGACGATTACCCAGCTCGAGTAGCGTCTGAGAGTCGCCATACGGTTAACTTGAACTCTGGACGTTTCCATGTTTCTTGTTAAGCATTAACAATATGCACATCAGAAAAGTGATGAATAGTACTTAATGCGCAATGTAGAGTCACGTAACTCACATACAATTCCCAACGAATATCGTTTACAGTAAAGAATGTTGCATGAATTGACATCTGGTTAAGATCTCAAAAAGAAGTACAATCTAGAATGCTTAGCAATTTCACGAACGCTGCTACGGCTCCCAGGAATGTTGTCGCCTTAGCAGGAACTAGTGCCCTTGTACTCAGAGTCACTCCCACTTTGACCGTCGTCCCCCTCACCTCAGGCAAAGAGGGCACTCGGCATGTTGCTGCTCCACGTCCACGCTGAAGGAACTGCGGATCAGCAAGCCCTTCGTCCCCGGTGTGCTTATGGAAGATAGAGTGCGATGCGTTCAGCACAACGAGGACCATCTTCACTGCTAGGGTCCTGCAACGCCCCTTGTTGTTGCAGATCTTCTTCAAAGCGACGTCGTTTTCCGGAGTCCACTCGCTAGATAGCGAGCAATCTAATACCGGAACCACTTCAGCCTGGAGGTATCCTAGTCCTAGGAAGTGCGCGTGGAGAGTTTCACATTTTTCTCTTTTCTCCGCACTCACAATTTCCGGGACTCCGTGACTGGCGAAGGGGATTGATACCTCGAAGATCTTGACATTGTTCCCCTTCGCAACCACCAGGTCCAGTTTCAACTGATCAGTGGTGAAGGCACGGAACTCCCTTAGCACATGATGCCCGGAACCCAGCATTTCAAGCTGCTGAGAACATGTGCCAGGGTTTCGTGTATTGGTGCCCCTGTCTCGTCGCAACACCCCTTGCGACAAACCGCCGCGGAGGCATCCGCGTTGATATACACTTTGTTGCGGAGTCCCCGCAGCAAGTTGACTCGCGCGGAGTGTGCGAAGCACCACTGTTCTCGCAGCCTTCCTTCATGAAGTGGCTGCATGTGCGACCGCACCGTTGTAATGCTTCTGCGGTGCGACCTTCATCAGTACATCAAATTACCTCCCTTAACAATCAAATTGCTCCCCTGTTTGGTGTGGGCCCCACATTGGGAAACACTGGTCTAGAACATTCATTATAAATTGATTAGTACGAAGCTCAGGATTCGACGATCACTCTCAGTGGTCAGTCTTAATTTATTCTAGATTTGTTCCGTGAACAATCTTTTGTTCTTGCGCGATCTCTGTGCGAACATTTTATAGTTGTTCGGCGAGTATTTCACAAACAGTTTGCAGACATAGTTGAAGTGATAGTTCGCAGAAGACTCATTAAGTAGTCAGAATACAGAGACTATTAATCGCGGTCAGTTGTATACGCAAGGACAACAACACACTTGAGAAGAATTGTTACGCCACGTAATACGGAATATTTCCATCGGTGAATAAACTGTCGACGCCTGAATGACGACAACTGTATGACAGACTGATTGTTTCGAGAGGACAACAGTACTGCGCTGTGAGGAGCTGGGCTGTACGTCCCAAGGTCACCGACACGATGAGGGCAGGCGAGAAGTTCTACTCTCTGGATCAGATAGGGTTTGAACCAGCGTCACGAGAGGTTGAAGGCGAGTACGCTAGGTACTACGTCACATATATTGTATAAATATTCATTGTATTGGAATCATTTTAATATTTTTCAAAAGTACAGTAACAAATTGATATTTAATTATTTGAAAATATATCATATTCTCCCTGTAAAGTGTTTATTCCACGTAATCCTCTCTTCCAAACTCATTTTCATACTTAATATCTGTCAATTTCATATTAACTTCTTAACTCATGATTTGAAGCTTTGTATAATTTCAAAGCTCTAGTTCGGCCATTTAATCCACTGTGCAAAATTTATAACGAAAATACATCTAAATTCCTTACTAAAATGCCCCTAAATAAATTTTTATATATTAGAAGCCAAAAGTTATTCTAAGACTGACAAAAATTGAAAGATATAAAAAGCACAAGCCTTCAATTTACGAGACAACAGCGAAAACTTTCTGAAATTAAAAAGTCGCTTGAATCCGTATTTTCAAATTTTCCAATGTTGCATATAGCATCAGCTGTCGGACTATCCTTTTGAAGATATGTAAAGATGATGTTCGAAGAAGTCGGTATATTCGACAATTCAATCGCCACACGAGGTGGAGTCGCGTGTTCTCCGATGAGTGTCATATTCTCAAATGCTTGTGATTCGAAGAACTTGTCACGTTCAAAGTCCGGCCTTCATTCTCTATTTTTTCTACGGTCCACAATGTCTTTTTATCCTTGATTACTATGACCTATCTTTTTCAGCTATCTTTTTCATTGCAGCGATTTTCAAGAACACATAAAACCATGCTCACGAATTTAATTACGCATGTGTTGTAAAAAGAACAGTGACTTCGTGAATACTGAAAACACAAAAATCATCGCGATAAAATTGTGCAAAGAAACTTTGTTGAAAAATTTTTCTTCGTTTGGAAAGTGAAAAACAAATTAACAAGGTCCTGTGAATAGCTTTCGTAGAAGTAGAACAATTCACAGAAACATTAATTGTATTGAAATTTTTCTCTAATTATATATTTATCTAATAATAAAATGTAAATGTGAAGCTTGTAATCGCGCTTTCATCGTAGTTCATATTAATATTACCATAAAAGTATACAGATGCATTTGCACATTTCCTGAAACGTATGAAGATGAGAAATTTTTTCGAAGAACATAAGACAACGTAAATATCTTAAAATGCTTTACTTTTATTCTTAATGGTTGTGCCCTATTATGATGAATCTTAGGGCTTTAACTATATTTACGAGGAGGGGTCACAGTTAAAAAACACATGCGTGATTCAATATGCAATGCAATGAAAAACAAAAAGCAATTACTTTTTCAGATATTTTTAAAGTGAATAAACTTATTTTTCTTACGTAAAATATCATAGAGAGAAATATAATTTAGAACACTATCTCATCATCGATTTTTACATGACTATCTCAGATTTTAAAAAAAATGTAGGGAGGTAGTCATCATATAGATTAAGAAGAGTACCGAGTATTCTGGTAAAATTTCAACCCGTTTGGAAGTTACAACGATATAAAGTATAAACAAAACTCCCCAAAACGACTCAACACAAAACATTTTAATTGCTCTAGAAGCTCTCCTCAATGATATAGACAGCGCGTAAGGGTGTCATTTTACAGTTATTTATTGATCGTTACAATGGTATGATATATAAAATAGGTCAAGGAGGAAAAATAAATTAACATGTTCAAAACTAAACTTTTGATTTTTAATTTCTCAGAAAGCGCCGCTTTGAAAATTATCAAATTAATACTTGAAATAGTTTATACCCATGTTAATCATCTGGGAAAATATTAATGGGGGAATGAAAATGGGGAAATAAATTTTTTTTCGTGATTTGCTGTGTATTGTCACCTATTATTTGAACAATGTTGAGGAAATCAGCAAATAAAGAAATATAGAAAAGTAGTGAAGTATCACGATTCATTCATTTACTTTCTTTTCTCAATTGTCACGCTTATTTTATATCCTTCTCTGCACATTCCGATAAGAAAATCGTACAAATTGAAAGTGGTTCGCCATTTTTGTATGGACGAGACTTTATGTATTATCTGTAAGGCAAAGAAAAATAATTATTAATGTGTATCAACGCCTGGCATTGGCCAAAGAAACAAACCTTATCTCAAGGGAGATACGATACGACGCTCCTGGAGGGAAGTGCAGTAAACATTATAATACACCCCTAACGTCATCTCTTCTTTGATTTAATGTACCCATTGACGTTTTTCTTTAACTTTGATGCGTCTGTTCTTAATAAAAATAAATTTCAGAGATGTAAAATTGAGATTTTGTCGCGACTTTCTACTTCTTGTCATCGGTTATCTTTCTGCTCGTCTTTAGTTATGTTATCACATCGCTTTGAAACTCGCTACTCATCGGGGTCAGTGTAAACGTAACCTAGTCTTTTTGCATAGCTCATTCCTCATTGAAACTCAATCAAAAGTTTTTGCTTTGACAAATTCCAGGCAAACTGCGCTCAAAGCTCGCTAGGGCAGTTTTGACCGCGTTGACTTTACCAAACATATCTGGTTTTTGTTTCTTCAGTTTTTTTAAATCATCCTTCCCGGAGCAAAGTCATAACTTATTTTGTACATACTTTTGTGCACATTTGAATAACGTCTTTTCAAGTCATATATTATTAGGCACTAACACAATCTATGAGGATATTAAATACTGTCGTTTACTTAAGAGATGTGCTATAATACATTCTTTCTCACCACATCTCATTTTCTTCCCTATGTTTATTTACGATTTTCGAATACGTATTATGCATATTGAAAATTCGCCATATCTGTAATTTTCTTTAGTAGCAGCATTGATTCAATAGATTGTACATTTCATCCTTGTGTTATCTTCTGTACGTAATTTATCAGGTTGCTCTCAGGTATAGTCTGTTCCGGTTAAAAATTATTTTGTCACTAAAACTTACTGTTTTTTATTAATATTGATTTATTTTGTTCTTTGATATCCTAAATTCATTTTTTCAGGTTATATGTAGTTATATGGTTTATTAAATAATTTGTTCCATCATTTATTCGTTTATTTTCATAAGTTGTTGGTGATGACTGCAATGCAACCGAGAAAGTTATAAATACTTTATGAATCATATGACAACATGATATATAATTGGTATTACTCATTGATATAATTTTAATATGTAATTTTTACAATGTGTTCGTTATCTCGACACTACACAGTTAATTAATTTGGTTGGTTTGATAGTTTAGCAACAGCATTTAATTTTTGAAATTCAAATAGTTTGATTGGCAGAACAAATTATATAAGTATGTTAATTGGGATATTTGAACTCAGTATATTTAATTTAGATCACAAAATTCATATTTGGAAATCAAAAATATGCTTTCTTGTTTTGTATGGTAATGTGCTCAAAATTACGCAGTAAAACTATTTTCTAGTTTAATAGGTCACAAGACATTTTTGTTAAGTGACAAGCATTTCAAGATAACACCAACTTACTAAAAAATTCTTTGAGACTAATTATTAGGGTGTTTGTAGAGCATACTGGAGGATGACCAATAGAAGATGGGTCCTCGGCGCCAATAACAAGTTTTATCAAATGTATACTCTGTTTTATTTGTTTTAAATTGATTATACTTAAGTATTCCCACAAAAACTTCAACTAGGTAAATAAATCTCTCGTACACAAATATTAAAGATATGGGCACGTTAAAAAACTAGATTTTCTTTGCACTTCCTTTAAGTATTGTTATTATTATTTATGAATAAGTGACAGGTTTGTATCAATTTATACATAACGTTTTATGTAGAATATTTTGTCTGTATTTTGAAAAGTTCATTGTCCGAAACTTCCCACGAATGATCTATTCAAAAAGAGAGTAATGATATGTCCATGTAATTAAGGGTGATTGCGGGATCAGAATCTCATTTTAAACAACATTGACATCACCAAATTAAACAAATATTGTGTAGATAATCCATTAAAATGAACGCTTGCTCTACATTTATTATTTGACTTCAGGCTGCTCCAGTATTAATTTTCCGAAATCATTAACGTAATTGTGACTGACAGGTTTGAATATGTAGAAAATTTGCTTGTCTTTTAAAGTTAACATTAACGAATAAAACTTTTTTATGATTCTAAAGGAAAATTATTCTACAGCGTATTCGCTCTGAACTTATTGTATTTATTCATTTTCTCTCTTGTATTTTACGACTAATAGTTTTTAATTAAGATAAAAAATCTGGTTAGAAATTATGGACAATTAATTTTAAATCATACACAATAAAAGATAACTAGCTGCATCCATATATTACGTAATATAGATTGGAAAATTAAGAATTATAATATTCACTTTCCACACGTTGTATCATGTCGAAATCTTTTCAATTGTTGCTGAGTCTATCTATTAAGAGTTCCGGGACGAAGGGGAATTAAATTTGTGCAGTTTTGACTTATATATTTTAATAATCACCCATACATTCTCTTTTATGAGGGCGACCACTGTTGACCTACGTCGCTGCTCTGTGTGTTTTACGGACGACCTTGCACTTGGTGTTTGAGTGTCTACAGATTGTGAAGAGCTGTTGCTCCTGAATTGTGGTTTTCACTTGTCGGAGTATTAAGAATTTTGAAATATTTAAAGTGCCTAGTATTAGATCTGTCAAGAAATGATGCATGCTTGTTATAATTGATTTCCCCTCCAAAATAAACAAATAATAAAGTAAAAAGAACGCAAATTATTTAGCTAACTACTAGAAATAATATGCTTGTTCAATATTAGAAAGGCACTGACATGTTTATTACTGAGATGTAGAAACATTGAGATAGGAATAAGAACATTAAATTCCTAGGTTAACTAGTCAGTTGAGAGATATTAATAATAAATGAATTACAGAACTTCACTGCGTCAAATAGTTACGTAGAGAAACATATAAATAGAATGAAGCACACTAAAATGAATGAGTCACTTAATCCATAAATAAACATGTAAAAAGAATGAAACATAAAATTGATAAAGCAATGAGTCAATTAAGAAATGTTGAAATCACATGAATAATATAAATTTATGTGTCAGCTAGTCTTTAGTTACAAAGAAATGTTAAATGTGTTCGGGGAGTTATGGTATCTCGTGTTGCTTCACAGACTTCAATACTGAAAAATGCCCCACAACGAGATATCCCTTCTCAAATTAAATATGCTGGTTGTTTCAGGAAACAGGACAAGTTTTATTTCTGATAAAGATCAGTAACATGTAATAAAATTATTTTGGCGCCAAATGACAGCTGGAGCACGTTAGACAATTGTCAGCTGATTCCCTGAAATATAGTACAATGTTCTTTAACTAAAACGACTCCAAGTTGTAAGTCTTGCGGTAGCACTTCACAGTGTTCAATTCATTCACTCAGTTCGGACGTTGAGGAAGAATACTTCACCTCATTGATTCGTGGACTTGCTTGTTGATGTTACGGTTCAGAGGTCAGAGCGAGAGCTTGGTCCCAGTGATCTTCCCGGTGAGCGTTCGGCGCAGCGGCGGTCGGAGCGAGAGCTTGGTCCCAGCGGTCCTCCCGGTGACGTTTCGGCGCGGCAGTCGAAACAGGCAGCGTTTCGGCGTAGCGACGATTCGGCCCAGTCTGAGAGATCGGGGGCAGAGTTTCGCCATCCCAGCGATAGGTGGCAGAGTTTTTGTCCCAGAGAGAGAGAGAGAGATCCTTCCAGTTCAAGAGATCAGGTCAGACAGATTTCCAGCTCTGGTTAACAGAATTATTACACCTCGGCAACGGCTAGTTGGAGGCGGAAATCCTTTGTTGGCTTTCTAGAATCTTCTTAATAAACATTGGATTTCTAGAATCTTCTTAACAAACTTTCACGATACGCTGAATATGTACGCGTACTTTGAGCCCATAGAGCTAATCTAATCTTATATAAGCCCCTTCGTGTAACTGATTCACTCACTCATCTAGTAACATAAGTATAAAGTACTTGTACTTGTCGTACAAGCATGAAACTTGGTTCATTTTGTAGCTGGAGAATGACAATGAATGTTAAAATTCCTAAAATTTGACAATATCAATTTTTAAATAAATTTTTCGGTGATTTAATATTACGTAAATCACACGAACATTAGCTTGTGGATGTGCCATGCAAACTTGTCAAAGCCGCCTCGAATGTTTTGTTTACAAAAGTATTGTACATTTAATGGCGGCGAACTGCAGAACAATCGTATTGGGATTTTAATCAAAGGATAGTGCAAGTTATTTAAGTTTTAATGGACGTGTTAAAAGTATTATGAACTTTATGAGATTAACTGTTTTGTGTCTTTGTGCAAACATTGAGTGACAAAAATCGTATCTTTGAAAACTAATTTGAAACGGCATCAATGACTAGTTCGCAACCGTAATCGTAGTCGAGTTTTATTCGTCGAAATATAATTTAATTATTAATGTGTCGTATGCGTTTTTGTGAATGATTAGCTCAGATACGTATTTGTATTAAAATTTATATTGCAAATATGCTTATTGTATACGTTGTCAAAGTGTGTTTTTTAATTCGTGAGATTCTTAGAAATGTATCATTTTCCTAGACATGTTTGATACAATTCGCTTTAAATTAATTTGTGGTGTTGAGATTAAAATTCGATTAATAATCTTAAAAAGTGCAAAAACTAAGTTCATAGTAAACTAAAGTGTGTTTTTATTTTATTAATATGTTCTTGTTGAGCCAGTTTTTTAGTACGCAACGGACGATGGTAATTTGTATAGATTCCTTGATTCAATACAAAAGTTTGTTTACATTCATAAAGAATGAAGTTTTAGCCTACAAACAATTTTTACCTAGTAAAAGAATGTTAGCTTGATTTTATATTTCAAAACAGTGTTTCATGATCAATATAAAACGCATTTTTTAATTTTTCTAACAATTTTAACTATTTCGGAATCTCAACAAAAGACAGTATTTACATTTCACATACCTTGCAAAAACCCTCAGTAAATTTATCTTACTTTAAGTAATTGTATCTGTGGACATTTGTAACGGGATCTGAAGATATAGTTATCCATTAGCATTACGACTCAAGGAATATTATATCGATATACAATTAAAATTATATTGTGTGTTTAACGAGAATTTTTTAAAAAACATTGTTTCCCAGCCTCGAGAAATTAAGGTGTGTAGTAGTTCTTTACTTCTTGTGAAAAGCAATAATGATAAAATTCAAAAAAATCCGAGAATATTATTTTTAGAGTAAATTTTAGACGAATTAATATTTTACGCAAAGCAAACGAGCACG
>NNCF01134283.1:261775-293857 GCA_002313205.1 Laupala kohalensis | reverse complement strand
CCCGAGTTCAATGTTGAACCGTGTTAATATATTAATGATTCAAACACGATATAATGGTATGATAATAGGTTTTATTTCGTACCTACTCATATGTTCTCTTTATTTCAATCAAAGAGAGTTATCGCATTTCTGCATCTTTACTGCTTTATCTTTATACGATGTAACGCTCTTACACCGAAAGGTATATAATAAAGTCCCGATTAAACTTACAAGATATGATTATTTAAACATTACAGGTTCTGATAATACGTTTTGGACCAAATTTATATACATTGAGGTAAATATGAGTAATTGAAATGACAATCACCGAGAAAATATATAGTAATTCTGTAATTATATACGAATAATCTCAAATTGGCCTCATTAAGACAGATATATTTTTCGCCAAGTAATATTATTCAACAGAAATAATAATTTTAATCAATTCATATTTCTATAGAAGTCTATTGTGTGACACTAATGGTATACGAAGCTCAGCGTAAATTCTGTCTTACCTTCATGGTGAGGATAGGATGTTGCTGTGCTACGTGAGACAACGTATCTGAGCTACTCGTCCTGTTGCTTTTATACAGAGCAACCGGGCGTGGCTCTTTTCGGTTTCTTGCTCTTAGCGCCCAATTCAGGGTTAAACAGTGTCCCCACTACTTCTTCATTCACAATGCAAGACACACCCCTAGTTACTCTACTCGCATCTCCGGTACGACATTCCACGGAAATAAGTGTTCATCTATCAACGCGCAGTCACTTGTACGCCATTTGAGGAAATATCTATTTGTATGAATTTTTTTGTTATTTTTTTCTCTGAATTTCTTTATATTTTTTACGATACTCATTTTTTCCTAATACGCATTTTGACGTAGTTTAACGTTAAAATTTAATGAAGTATTAAAATATTTGTTTAGTTACTTCATTGTGATCTTGTATCTCACTGATATAGTACTGAAGACTATTGTGTATTCAAAAATATATTTCTATTATAAAATTGATGCTAGTTCTTCATTCCTAAGATTACAATAAGTATTTATAGCTTTCATGCTCTCTGGATACGGTATTTCTAATTACGTGCACCGCTGGTGGCCTGCGGTCACAATATGATCCTGTAGAGACCACACAACTTGCCCCCAGCGAAAGAAAAATGTGAAGGTAAATGGAAATCCAGTGTCGCTACAACCTTAAAAGCCCGCAGCGACGAAACCCCAGAGGTTAAGTACCCTTCCGCAGACCCTTCCGGGTTGGCTTCCCTCCATGTTATCTCCAGTAAGGAGGGAAGGGAAGAGTTTCATTTCCTTTCATTTCCTTTTAGATGAGCCCCAGTTGAAGATGATAAGAAAGTAAACATTTATCTCAGGAAACTAAGCAACATCTCATTTTTCTCGTCTACAATTGACGAATTAAACAAAACTTGAAACTCACTTCTACGATGTCTCGTTATTGATATAAGACTAATTTACTCAGAAAATGATATGTACTCCCGACATTATTAATTTTTGATGTTTGTTTCCTAGGTTTTATTCGGTTAAAATAATATATTATATAATTTTGCTGCGTATTGGTTCTATTACTGACTCTGCAAAATTATTTTTTGCCAAATTACCGATTCTCATCACACTTTATCAATGCCTTTGTGTCACTAAATAATAGAGGTGTATTTCTAAAATTTATGCGTGTCCAAAATCGGCCAGAATAAATCTCAAATTTAATTCTGTTAAACGGTTCATCAACTAGTTTTTATATTTTATATTGTAGAGTTTTTGTAATTGTTATTAACCTGTTAATACAGATTAATTTATTTCATTTTAAGCATTTGAAGGTAAGAAAGTATTGTTAGGTACGTCCTAATACCTCTTAAGAGCCCCTACGCGGAGTGTTGCAGGAAAAGGAATATGGAGTTTTCTCACACATTTTGTCGTGTGGGGTTATCTCGCAGTGGGTTTTTGTCACTGAACTCGAAATATATAGTGTGAAGGTTCTTTTAGTTTTTTTCTATCATACTAGTAATAATGCATGTGAGGAATTTTCGTAGTTATTACTTATTTTCTTGCTTCCAGTGTCCAGAGTTTTCTGTGACAACAGTTACCATAGTTTCGTCTATCATGTTGAAGTACTTTATTCATGAAAACTTTCATACAGTTGTACAAACATTTTATTGTTTCATATAATCATCACTTAAAAGCTTGTTTGTGTCTTCATCTGGTGCTAATGTTTAATTACTAATGTATTAATTTATTTTTAAGTTATTTTGATGAGTCATTCAATAAAACATTCAAAAATGATGAAGACTCAAATAAGGGGTCGAAACGTCGTGTGATACTTATATGGAACAATAACGGTAAGTTAGTCAACGAAAAAGGTTGCGTAGTTCTTCAAATTCTCCTTGACAATATCGCGAATATATGTTGAGTAACAGGGGAGGAAATAATTCCTTACGTAGTGGAGTTTGAGAGAAGTGAGTCTTGAGTGGAGGTGCAAGTAAAAAACAGTCGGAGGTGGTGTTTCCGCACAGCAGGTGGTAATTTTACTTTGGGAGCAAGTACTATAAACTTCTTGATCTTGTGGGCTTCCTGGTAAATTGCCTTCTCGATGGGCGTATGTAATAGTAATTTTTTAATTACATTCGATTTTGATAATTGGTCACATGACCGCCCTGTTCCCAACAAGGTCATTACAATGAGCTCGTTTTATATTTAAACTCGTTCTCACTTAAACACCTGGTCATTTTCGTAGTATCTTGAATTAATTCAGTTTAAGTTAATATGACTGAAATAAGCAATATTTTTACATATTTTTTATGAATTTCACGATTTATCTCTAAAATGAGCAATTACATTATTCTATTCAATACTTATTACATTATTCAATTTGCTATTTCTACTCCCAATGATTTCGAGGTTTACAAAATATGTTTGGATTGTTCTTCAGCTTCAGGAGATTTACATTATTTTCTTTCCGATTTTTCCGAAGTAGTAACTATATTTTGACGTAACCTTTATTAGATATCAGGATGGTTTAAATATATTTTCTCTTGCCTTCAATTTGATGTCATTAACAAAGTTTTCCTCACTTTTAAGGGAATTTCGCCATCGTATTTTCCTTCCATTACTTCTTAGTTATTCTTTTTCTACTTTTCTCCCCATTTCCTGCCTTCGTTGAGTTTATGTCAATGAATTAATTAATGAACTAATCATCAGTATAGTATCATCTAAATTGTAGAACCTCTTTTTATGCCATATATATGAACAGCCACTTTAAATACGAAGGAATATTTGATGTATACTTTTTGAAATTTCTAATTGCAAACTAGGTTGGAGAATTGTTTTGAAAAGAAATGGAAGTATTATCAAGTTCTCGATTGTTTATATATTAACACTTATTACTCTACTTGTCTGATGTAAACAGTAATTTTCCTAATGTTCCGGCATCTATCAACGTTCGAAACCATCAAAATTAACATAAAACAGAATACTCACAAATGTATGTATGTGTTCGGCATATCAATGGGGAGACTATTCAAGGCAGTGTTCTATCGCCGTTTACTTCGCGCGCTCTGGCGCTTTGTCTTTAAGAAGCCATGGTGATGAGAGTTGATGTGCAAATGAGATGAGGGATGAATGATGATGAGTGAATGTTGTGGTGGAATGATAGGCAGGGGAAACGGGAGAACCCCGAGAAAACCAGCCGCGAACACCGCTTCGTCCACCACCTCGAATTCTATTTGGATCGGACAGGGCTTCAACCCGCGTCACCAGAGGTAGAAGGCGAGTACACAGGTCGCCAGAATACCCGTGAAGATTCGAATTTTAATCTTTGCATATTTCTTAAAGTTGATCTCTTGGATAAATTTGCAAATTCTGTATAAATATTCTACTTTGCAATATATGGGGATGTTCTGAGATATACAGACTGCATTTCAGTTCTTTTATACTCGTAATTCAACCACCACATATTCACGTTTGATTGCACTCCGACAGTAATTAATAGTTTCATTTCTTTATACAATATTATTTATTAAATTTCCTGTAACTTTCGACAATTCATTTACATGATTTACATGATTTACACTGAAATTTCATAATTTACATGATTTACACTGAAATTTCATAATTTACATGATTTACACTGAAATTAACAGTCGTTTTTATAAAACTATAGCTTACACGCGTTAGGTCACGAGTAATTAACTAATAAATACATATTGTGTATAACTGTTTTACTCCCTCCAGGGGACTTACATCTAGTAAGTACGCGTTTGACAAACACGGGGCCCCGAGCTGAGTCTGGCATTACTTCCACTTACTTGTGCGAGGCTCCTTCCTTTCTCTTTTCTGACCTCCCTTGGTCACGTCTTGTTCTTTTCGATCCCGACGCTATTAAGGCTAGGGTGTCTTTCATTTTCCTCATCCCTCTCATTTTTTGTTTCCCCTTATTCTTTGCCCCCCTCATGCCCCCTTCATTTTTTGCCCCTCCCCCCACATTTGATGTTTTGATGTATGTTGTGAGATATGTTTTGGTGTGTTGTAAATCAGGAGGGTTTTTAGTGGGTAGGGTTGAATCATTCGGCGAGTCCCACACGCGGGGAGAGTCATGTTGGCTCTCCTTAGTGTGTAACTGCATTTTCCCTACCTGTACAAGTTTTTCGGGTTCCAATGACCTTTGATGTCGACATGAGCCGTAAAGCCCCACAAAAAAAACTGTTTTACTCTTTGTTCACACATTGTCATAATTTCTGCTCCATTTCCGAAATAAGATTAGCTTTTGCGAATCAGATGACGAAATTTTCAGAACAGTTCCTTATGCGGTCTCTACTCCTTGAGGAGGTACTAACGTTTTATCTCACTCCGTTTCAATTTTGCAATTTCTTTTTGTTCGGCAAGTCGCACAAGAATTCAAGTTGCATTAAATTAATGTTAGGAAGAAGTGTTTCTATTTGTTTCCTTCTTTATTATACCAACAATTTTCTATAAAAAATGTATTATTGTGAATGTGCTTCTGTAATACAGGCAGCTATTTCGGAAAAATATATCCGTAGTTAATTCTTAGACTAACGCGGTGGGTGGTCTTCTTCGTCATTGTTTAAATGCTTAGTTGCATTGCATTCAAGCTCACAACAAGGTATTGTAGTTCCTGTTTTTAAAACTGCAATTGTAATCCATATTCTTAACAAACAGGGTATTCGTTTAAAAATATACAAAATATCGGCCTGTCTCTTCAAAATTTTTACAAAATTGCTCCAAATGTATGTAAACGCAATCTTCTTAAGGCTTTGTGATTTAATAAATGTCAATGCTCAAGATGCCCTAAAATACATAAGATCATTTGACATATGTCTTAATAAGAAAAGTTGTACATCGTAATCTGCTGCATCAAGAGATTTATTTTATGTCTTTTGGCGAGGTTCAGGTCCCACCTAACCGTTGGACTTGGGTAACGGAATTGGGAAGGTGAGATGTTGGTTTGCAGGTAACTTATGGTATAGAACCGACATTTGTCTGGAGAAGGGGAGGTGAACCCCAGTTAAAAACCTCTCGCCGAACAGGGTATGAACCCACGCTCTACCACTCGGGGGGATCGTGGAAGTGAAGACGCTACCACTACACCACCGCCGTCGGTTAAGAGGAGTGAAACATTGAAATAAAAGAAATGTTCTATAGCAAGTTTGTAGCTTAGTTTCTATTGACCTATGGCTTGATTGAAAGTTACCCAGTTCAAACTGTAAAATTCTGTTGTATCTTATTTTTTATATACAGCAAAGATTTATGTCAGAGTTCTTCTAATGATAACTTAATTGCTTTTGCGAAGGTGTCTTATTGTATTACCAGTAGTTCTTTTGTATTTTATCTGTTTCTGAAGCTGGAAAATTATTTAGATACATTTTCTTAAAAAATGTTTTCCCATAAATCCCGTAATTAATATAATTTATCTTGCGTCATTCGATAAACTTAATAATACATATTCATAAATATTTTGTACATTTGGGACAAAATTCATTATATCCTCTTGTTTGACAAATGTTCAGCATTTTAGCAGCTTAACAAAAAGTCATAGAATTTATTAATAAAACTAAAAGTAATGTTTAACAAAAATATTGATTTACACCTTTACAAGAAAATTCTTTAATATTTGATTAAATTATACTCAACTTCCTAAATCAATAGTTTCCGATTATTTACATTTAAGTTCGGTTTATGAATATTTTTGGTTCGTTCAAATCCTGTGTGTTTTTTACGATTTAGGGATTTCTAAAGACTTTTTAGAAAAGATTCTCATAGTTAACGTTGCAATTGATGCAATGATTGAAGTTCGGAATCACGATTTACCTGTTTGATATTTAAGACTTTATCCTTCTTCTAACTCATGTGTTTAGCTTCTATGAGCATGACGCGAACGAATTAATGGATAGAAACTCGGCGTTTAAAACAAATTTATATCTTCATATTGGCTCTAATCCTTCTCACGTGAAACATTAAGTAATAGTTCGACTGTATATACTCGTGTATACCTTACACTCACATTCACGAATAGAAACGTGTAACTTGTGTGCATCAGCGATAAAGTAATTTTTTCATTATAATCATTTTGTGGTAGCACGGAATCCGAGATCGAGTTTGTAAAAATTTGGCGAGGAAAAATCCCACTGACCAAATTTTCTTTGAGCCACGTGTACGAGAGAATAGGGAAGCATTTACGATTTCATTAAAAAATTTAGCACGACTTAGTACATAGACTATTCTTTTATTGAAGATTACATCGTTTCAACAATTATTTACTTTCATAGTTTGCATACAAGGTCGTAATAAATAGTTCAATTAATAATGATAGTAGACAATAACAATGAGAATTTACGAGTTCTCTTAGTTTTCTATTTTTTAGACCTTAATATTAAAACTCGTGAATACATTGACGCTTCCAGGAATTTCGATGAACACAAATCTACAGGGCTTTGAATATTTCATTATTGTTGATACTTAATAGCATTCAATCATCGTTCATGTATTTCTTAGTTTTTTCTTTCATTCCTTGCGCTTGTGATATCAACATGAATGGATCGGAAAAGGTAAAGGGATTATGTTAACATTAACCAGGAGAATTCACACACAAACAACAACTGAAGTCTCATGTAAATAGAATAAAATAATTTATTGCTCTTTTTTACGAAGGAGTATTTTATAAAGGCCGCATGCTGATGGAGAAGACGTTGACTAGTTGCAGTAGAAAGAATTTTACAGAGTGCCAGGGGCAGGCTGCACGTTGACGTGTGTGGAGCCAATGACGTGTCCAGGCAGAGGAGCTGTGTGCACAGCGCCACGGGTCACGGCAGTGTAGCCGGCGCCTACAGCCACAGGAGCAGCCAGAGGAGCAGCGATGGCAGCGGGGGCGGCAGCGTAAGCCAGATGATGGGCGATGGGGGCGCCAATGTGGGCAGCGTAGGGGGCGGCAACGTGGGCGGCGTAGGGGGCGGCAGCGTAAGCGAGAGCGGGGCCGGTGAGGGCGGTGTATTGGCCATGGGCCACGGCGGAGTAGGGAGCGGCGATGAGGCCAGCGTTAGCCACAGCCAAGGCGGCGAAAAGGAGAGCGACGACGGCCTGCGAAAAAAAAGAGAAAAAATTATAAAATAATTCATCATAATATATGATCAATCATTCCTGCGCCATTTTTCTTCACTCACAAAAATTGTTTTAAGAGCCATATTTACGTTAATACGAAAAAACTAAATTATTGTTTTACTTAGAAAAGAAATTAATGAATTTTTTTTCTTACCTCTTCGTGTATTCTATTCATTACACCCTTATCTTCATGCAAATTGTATTTCTTTAAGTCAATTGAACTTTGATATGGCGTTAAACATCATAATACTGTGATATTACAACCGGATTTCTTTTTAAGACACAAATGTTACCAATATTTTATAAGATTTGCTTTTTTCATATTAAGAAGCACAATTTTCTTGTTGTACAGTTTCCTAATTTCGATTTGTTTCGTGTAAAACTGACTTTTAGAACTCCGGTGATTTTTCAATTTTTTTCGAATAATACTGACAATTACTCTAATTAACCCATCGGATTAAGTTATCATGGAAAATATTTCTGATATTACCACAAATACTTTCTTTTGGTATTAATATTATTTCTATTTAGAAAAGTATGTTTTAACATAGTAGAATCATTCTTTACTTTCATGTAAAATCATCCTTTTAAGTTTCGATTGGCCACTAATTTCAAAAGTTGTATTTTGTGATTGAAGAAAATGTTTAATTACGACCGTCAAATTTGAGTTCTGGACAATATCGACTTTGAATTGACGAAACGTTGAAGAAAATGTAGTTAAGTAAATATCCTCTTACCTTCATGATGTATGCTGTGTGTTGCTGTGCTGCGTGAGACAACGTATCTGAGCTACTCGTCCTGTTGCTTTTATACAGAGCAACCGGGCGTGGCTCTTTTCGGTTTCTTGCTCTTAGCGCCCAATTCAGGGTTAAACAGTGTCCCCACTACTTCTTCATTCACAATGCAAGACACACCCCTAGTTACTCTACTCGCATCTCGCGTACGACATTCCGCGTATTAATGTGCGTTTACTTCTATGCTTCACTATTGTGCATGACATGTACATCCTTGTGGGCACCCTTCTTACTGAAGCGTTTTGCTCATATTTATGTTCATTTTTAAATAGCATATTTCCGGAGACGGTGATGGCATTGCTTTCAGTTCTTTAACAACACAGAATTATTGTTAAATTTTATATTTAATACCATTGACATTTAAGCGTGCATATTCGCCTGCAACCCTAGTCTGAAACAATTCGGATGTGAAGTTCTTCCTAAAATTAACCCGTTCTGGAACGATTCTACATCCGAAAACGCTTTTAAAAATTTCATTGAAGTTACTTTGAACGAATTGTTAGGATATATCTTTACATCCATTTTTGTACAATCCTAAAATATTGATAATTTTCAACACTGGATTTAATTTATCATTAACATGTTCTGGAATGTGAAATGAACACAGATTTTCTCAGAATGTTTACTTATTTTTTACATATAGTTCATTTACTTATATTTTATTACAATTTATTGTTTTACAAATTAAGTTCCAGAATGAATTAGTAGTATTGAAGTATTGTAGTGACCGTCATTTTTCATGAATTGAGATCGTTTCAGTTATTGTAAGTTATTTCACTTCTCATTAATTTGCTTGTGTTCAGTTTTATGTACATTTACTATATATTTTATTACAATTTCCCCTTTCTATAATTCGTTTGAAACGACTTAAGTTTCCGATATTCTTAGAGGGCTAGTTTTTCACCGAAAATTTCGTTTTGAGGTTCATTTGCGAGACACATTTTAAGTTTAACTCAATGATTCGAAAAATATCAGAGATAAAAAGCGTCTTGACTTGGTCAGCAATTTTTGCAAGTCCTTTTTGCGGTGTTCATTCTGCTAATCAAATCGTATTTGATATTTAACATGCTTTTAACTGATTGAGGATTGATTATTTAAATGTAAGGGAAGGGATTTATTGAGATCATTTACCTGTTATAATACCAAAGGAATCCAGAGAAAGTTGTATCCAGAGGTGCGTATGGCAGAGGTGCGTATTGGGTGAATGACAATGCTATACATGTCTGATTCTCTATTCGTACATAAATAAGTATAAACATTTCTGTGTTATCAAGACACAATTCATCTCTGAATATAAAATAATATTAAGAAGTATTAAAAATGACGATCCGAGTTTAATACTTTCACAATGTATTGATAACAGTGCAACAAAAAAATCTTTTCCTACTTGTATTGAATATTTTATTTTTTTATATTTTTAATTAAATTATAAGTAATCTAAGTTTTGATTAGTGCTCTCTACAAAGATCTATGGGGTCGTTTTCCTGAATCCAATGTTTAATTTATGTAATCCAGTGTAACATATTAATAAGGTAATTAATTATGATTTCCTTATAAACCAAAGGACTGGCGACTCTTTATCGACAGTTCTAGTAAGAGCTTGAGAACAACCTTCTTAAGCAATGATGTTAAGGGTCCCTCTATTCCAATGCCTAATTCAGGATACCTCAAAGAAGAATAAAAAATGTCCATTGTCATATCCAGGAAATGAAGTATAAGGAACACCTGTAAAATGACGTAGGCGACTTTATAATAATCGCATTCTGAAGTTTTTTTTCAAGGTAAATATACGATAACACGTGCTTTCTCTGTTTATGGGATTGCATGAAAAATGACTGTCACTACAATACTACTGAAAAGTTCATCAACGGAAGGAAAATATTCAAATTCCGATAAAACTACTACAAGAGATGAGTTCGTTATCGGAAAGAAAAAAAATCAATAATTTGTAGGTTAAGAGAAAGTCCTATGCCTGCACTGTGTATTACACTAGGACTTATTGAGCGATTAGTAAAAGCATTATATCAACTTTCTGAAGCTTTCAATTAACATAAAAACTATATTCCTAAAATTGTCGGAGGTAAAGATCATCGGAGGTGGAATTTTCATCGGTCGCCAGGTTATGAAAGACGATGAATTCACAAGGAATTTGTGAATTGAAACCTATATATACCAAAGGAAAACTAATTGAAAGGGAACCATGGGAGAGTTTCAGTGGTATATCGAATGATATCTTGGTTAATCACAACATTGAACAAGGAATGGTTGTGCGACTTCTCGAGACCTACTATATAAAGGGATGCAGAACATGTCTCCCAAGTCACATGTTGTGCTCCACTCCCATCTGCGAGTGTTGGAGTCAAATTCAGTCCCATACCCAGAAGAAAATGGCGAACGTTTCCAGATGGATATGCAAGACTTATAAAAAAAATATCAATGGCAGTACTATACGATTATGATTAGTGAATACATCTGTAAATTAGTCAGGGAAAGTATCCAAATCCACAAGAGTAACAGTAGGAAATTCGAACATTTATATTTAAAACTCCTTCACGAATTATAACATTCAATAATACCTTTTCTATATCGTCAATCACCACTCTGTTGAGTGTGTGTATGAGACCATGAAACCTCGTCATGAAACAAAAAAAATCTGCTGTGCGCCCCACTCAACTTTCCAATTACAATTCATAACAAAAACTCATGGAACTAAATACGCAACAAAACACAAAAATTCAAGCAAAACGAAAATTCAAAATAAAAATATTAATAATAGTATTTATAATAAAATAAAAATATTATACCGGGTGATACATATCTTTGATCAATCGGATGCAAAGTGTGTATCATCACAATACATGGTATCCTAAACACCAAAGTATCAAATTCAAGTAAAGATTGCGTGAACTATCTTCCAAATTGAACTCTTTGGAATTATCTTATTTGCAGATGCAAATAGAGCGCTTCCAACATTTCTTGCGTAATAATTTTTTGCTCTATTTAAAAAAAAGTGCAACGTACAGGAATGCCGTTTAGCAATCCGTGCTCGGAATTAAACGACCAATCAAAATGCTTCTATGCATATTTACAAAATTTTGAATATTAAGAAAGTGGAAGTGGAGCGCGGTGAGTAAATGAAGTCGGAATGGGTTGTCCAGAAATAGGCTTCTATTCCCAACGTATTCAAAGTCAAATCTCAAATTTGGTTTCGATACATCAATTTGTTCGTACGTTATTGGCGGAACACAATTCTTAATGTACATGCAAACATACACACTTATTACATTGGATATCATCGCAAAAATTTGAAAATAGACAGTCCTGGAGTCAATTCGCAAAGATCCGAAGAGATCTCAAATGTTTTTTTCAACCGATTACAATTCTCTCTTACACACTGTGTAATTGGAAAGTAAAAATAAAAAAGAGCAGCCTCCAAGTGTACCATAACAAGAGCACCAAGAGCACAAATCTTTGACTTGAGCAATATCATTAGCGATAAATGGATGATTCCCTTTTTTAGGTAAACATGATATCACAGAATTTTGAAATCTTGATTCCGATTGACAGCTGTAGCTTCTTGTCAAAACCCTTCTTTAACCATGTTATGACAAAAAGCATCTGAATCCAGAATGAAGTTCCACTAGTAGAAATGCGAGTGTTATTTGCAATCATGTCAGTTTATGAACTTATTCAGATTTTTTATTGGAGATCTTGAAGGAAGTTCCTTTTTTTCTTCTTTGGATGACGAAACGGTAAAACATTTCATCACGCTCAAGTTCATGATCTCCTACCATATTGCTTCACTCTCAACCCTTGAATAAATGGTAATGAAAGTAGGGTGGTTACGCCTATTTCTATTAGCTTTGTGCCCTGGTTGCCTAATAGTCTTGAATCATTCTTAGCGCAGCCTCCACGATCTCTTGGGTTGACTCCATGCCCGTCTGCCTCGCCGTCTGCGACCTTCATGATATTCTTCGTCCACGAAGGACGAAGCCTCCTGGTTCTCAGTCCTCCGTCTTCCAGAGGTTATTTACGGTTCTGTTCGGACCACCGCTCTGACGCTAGGTGATAGCACTGTCGTGCGATTACCGATGCAATCTGGTCTTAGACAGCTCTCCTGCGTCCATCAGTCAACGTCCTCCTGTCGCGGGTGACGGTAATACTCGAGCGTCCGAAGTACATTGACGGAAAGTTATGGAAAGCACAGCTAATTTAACTCTCTTGGAAGAATACCAATTTTTTTTAGAAAACACCCGTCATATGATAGAGGGATCAGTGATGTCGAGGGTATATATTTTAGATCTGAGAATTCTCCAAAATGATTACGATAGTATGTTCATGTCCCCAATCACTTGTTTGTTTATCTTACATACATTTATCCACAAAATGTGCTCATTTTGATTTCTTCGAAACCAGAGCATACGAACACTTCGACTTTAACATTCAGGAACAAAGCAATATCTCATTATTTCGAGTTACGTATACGAACAAGCCACTAGCAGCTCCAACGTACCACCAAGTTACTCCAGTTTCTCTTCCCAGCTTGAATGTTTGTGTGTGAGAGAGAGAGAGCGCTAATATCAGTTTGCCGGGAAAACGTCAGATTAGTCTCTCGCCACCAAATGTCGGACACTTTGCCCGGCGCAGCCTGGATAGCTATGGCAGTTGCTGGGTGTCAGGGAGCATCCAAAATCACGCACTAAAGAGATATTTCAGGGCTGCTCCTCTCTCACTGCCAAGCCGTATCTTGAGAAACCTGACTGCTCATTATATTCGCCTATATTTAACTGGGTGTCTTCATTTAATACCCTTAAACACGAATCCGCGAAAGCAGGATTACTAAGAAATTCGACAAAAACGAAATAAATTAAATGCAAACGAAATCAGCAAAAAGGAAAGGAGGTAAAATTGGGGTCTGCGAAATTGAGAATGTAAGCTCAAATAAGTATTTGGGCGCAACAGTAAACGTAAATGTAACATCACACCTCAAACCCTGATGTGTTGTTATTATTTCTTTGGTAGAAGCGGAATCCACGTAAATACCAAAATTCCTATGGTAGTTTTTGTCGCTGCCACCAGCTCGGTTTCCCGAGCGACCAAACTCGAATGTAATAATAATAAATAATGATTTATTACAAATTACATTAAATCTGAATTGTTTACAGACACAAACTCCCAAAATTATTAATACATCTAATAATCTGTTATTAGACAAATAATGCTGACAGAGAGCATTGTTTATACTTTGTAAAATATAGTTGAAGACAACTAAATTTTAAAAAACCCTCAGGTTATCTGTTCCTTCGAAAAGATAAGTTGTTTTCCCCCAACAACTAACTGATACTAGTTACGACCCTCGCACCTAGTAATGAGTTCATTAAGTCTACCGCAGCAGCCTTATCAAACATCTGGTCTCCACGACCTAGATTTAGTACAGTCACTTGTCCGTGCTGACGGATCTCTACGTTCCTTTGTAAAGCATCCCCGAGAAGCTTCACTCCTACCAATATATACTGTACCAGACGTCACGTGATCAGTGAATAACCACGCCTTCGCCACCACCGTGCAAGCACTTCTTTTGTGTTCCCTTTTTGCTTCTAGGAATGCAGAGGACACGCCGTAGAGGACGAATCGTCATGAGCATTACCTAGGCGCTTCGCAAACGCCCGTTTCGTTCTTCATTCATTTCTTCGTGGAATTCGTCTTTAATTTAGGTACACCTGAACCCCCGTGGGTCAACGTCGCCGACTGCATTCTTCGAATACACTGGTACATACTTTCCTTAAGATGAAAAGTGTTTGTACGAACAATACCTCCACACAGAAAACTCGTCGCACGTCCGTCTTAGCGCTGACCGGCCACTTATTGTAATATTCTTAACAGCATCCTGTTTGGAAAATACAAAGAGCTATTAATATTTCGCAAGTTGATGGCATGTCCTGGCGCCGACGTTACAGTAAACAACAATATTGAAGAGAAATCAAAGAAAGAATTGCATTCGGTAATAGGGCAAATATTATGTATAAACGTATTATCACCAGTAGGTTACTTTCAAAATCATATAAATTAAGACTACACGATACAACAGTCAAACCTGTCCTGACACGGGTGCGAAACTTGGGTACTGAAGAAACAGTCGGAAGAGAAACTTGCAGTATTTGAAAGAAATTTTTTTTGCCGCAATAAAATAAGTGAAATAATATGGAAAAGAAAAATTAATGAGGAACCAAATAGTTTATTAAAACAAAAGAGTAGTTTTGGAGAAATAAAATCCATAAGACTTGCAGTGTTAGGACATTTAGAGAGGATGGCTGATGAAAGAATCGCCAAACAAATAGCAAAATGGAAACCTCTAAAATCACGCAACAGAGGAAGGCCAAAAATTACTTGGGAAAATAATGTTCCACATGATCTAAATATTATGGGAGATAGAATCTGGAAAAGTGTTGCAGTCGAATGGAGTCATTGGAGGAATATACTCGAACATACCAAGATTCACCCAGAGTTGTTGTACCTGTGAAGATGTGTCTTCATGATATGTATAATTGCACTTGATTCATCTCCTGAATCCCTTACCTGTTTCAGTTCACTGACATGAGAGTCAAACTTCTAGCTACGTTCTCATTTCTTTTCTTTGAGTTTTTTTATATTTTTTAATTTTTCACGGTAAATCTTGAAGTGACCTACTTCATCACATACTGCACTGAATAATGAGTGCGCCACTACTTTGTTTGTCTGTTTCAACGTAGTTTGGTCTATTATAACGTCTAGATCAGGGATGGCAACAGCTGCCCGATCAGGCATTTTGCACACCCACCCGTGCATTTACTTGTGCATGTAAAGTGCAATTTTTGTCAACCAACTTACTGTGGAGGACATTGTCGCGCGCAGAAGTGGGGTACTGCCAGCGCTGCTTATCTCTTCCTTATCGCTCACTTTCTTATCAAAATAACAGTAGTGTAGATTGTTCCTTTGATTTGTCCGAGAGGTGGAAAGGTGTTCTGACCTTTCGCCCTGCAGTGGCGTTTATATGTCTTCAGCCAACCGAAGGGGTATGAATCTCAATGTACTTTTTGCAAAAAGATTACAGTTTGCAAAAAAAAGCACATAAAGACTTTATGACGTTTGTAATTCGATCCAGCTCATACTGCATATGAAAGCAACAGTTAAGTTCAATAATGACTCTCACAATTGTGGAAGACCCCGATTTTAAACATTTTTTTAATAATTTATGGGAACTGCAAAAAATTAGACGAAGGCCAAAAAATCCTTGTTATATCATTGAGGAACAGGGTTATGAGTGTTCAAGAAAATAAATTTAAAAAAATCCCTATTTAAAAAGTATGGGAAAAGTAATTGACGAAGCATGTCAATATACTTGGTGAATTGAAGGAAACATTGACCCAACGTTTCAAAGATTTTGATAATATTGATGACAAATTCATTTTATTTTAAACTCCTTTTGATGTGAATGGTGAAAATGTTCCTTTCTCCCAATGAATGGGACATGTTGTTATAATATGTGACATAGACTGTTTTGTTCTCTGAAGAGTGCAGATGAACCTATCATTATTCTTACAAAAAACCCAAGTTTCGATAAATTTTTTTTCGTGCGATTGCTAGAAATTATATCGGCGGTCAGCAATACTTGCACTTACGAACAGTTTTTAAAAAATGCAGCACACCAAATCCCGTTTGAGATCAAGGCTCACGAATGAATTAAAGCTATTATGAGAATTGTATCTTCACGTGACTTACAACCCAGAGTTAAAGATATTGTAGTTGAAGAGGCAACTTTTTTATCAAAATTGTTGTCTCATTAGTTTGTATCCTTTTTTGTGTGAGTGATCGTTCACGTTTTATATTTATTTATTTCTTTGAGAATGAAAATGTTATTTATTATTATAATAATTATTGAAATCCTGACTAGGATGAGATTTTTTTAAATAATTTATAACGAATGTTATTCTCTTTTTCTCTGCTCAGTGAGTAACACTGTTACCGCGTTTCAACTGCAGCCTTATCTCAAAGGAGGGGAGAGTGATGATGCTTTGGTTTGTACCCTCCACTTCCTTCTACAGTAGTTGCACACAGTTGCACGTAGCATTCGTCAAAGTGCAGATCGCCGGCCACCTCTGGTCTAGATCATTGTTCCGAACAGATCATACCACACAGTATTAACACTCTTTACTCTTTCTTTAAACATCTCTACATACTTCTCATATTTCCATATTATATAAGTACTGTTGTTCCTTAGCTTGCAATTTAACACGTTAATTCTCTATATTCATACGCTTGACAGCCAATAAATACCCGGTGTTTAACACAAAACACAAAATTCTGCCAGAAGATATTCAGCCAGAAGACATCAGCTGCAAGCAGGGTCCTAGGAACAGCGTTTTCACAAGAGTGAATGCAAAGAATATCACTTCAATAAAAAATACACATATTGTTGAAGCAGAATTAATCTCATTGGAGCTTATAAAATACAAGATTTCATTGTCGTGAAGAATTTCAATTGCCTCGCCAATAATAAGTTCAATCAAGAAATAATTCACACTATTTATAATGTGAATGTTAAATAAATGTTTCAATATGAAAAAATTAGCATAATACAAATTATATACGATACAATACTTATTTTTTATTCTTCGTCTCGTTGCTCGTACAAAGGTAGCCCTAAAAATATACAATAAAAAAAGAAACAAATGTATACCATATCATTCGACGGTCAAGGTCGAGCTACCGCCGCGCTCTCTGACGCAGGAATTCTGAAATATTTCCTTCGAGAACTATAACTTTCAGCCGGTCACTGGCGCGCCCTGGTGGCGTAAGTTTTAACTACCCTTTTGCGAGGGATTAGCAGCTGTAATATGATTCACTGTTGTTCCAGCGGCGGCCAACAGCTTACTGAAGAATATTTTACTATATCTTCAAGGTGAGAACGTCAATTCGGCCGAAATGCGCAAGCGTGTGGCGCACCTGCACGCAAGAGGTGGCTGATTGTCTCAGGTGTACTTAATCTGTTACCTGCATGATCATTTCGAAACACCCGGGATGCTTTTTGACATGGTTCTTGCCACTGTGACATGGGTGACAATAAACTTCAGTGGTTTGAGATGATAATGTGTGGTTGCCGACCGAAAAAATACATTTCGATTCGATTTTACACTACCCACCACACCAGCAGGTGTGCATTTGTACTAATTTTATCAGAGTTCCTACAATATACGAACATGATTATCAATTACTCCTACGTGTAAATAATATCATACCAGTTAATTTTACGCTCTATTGATACCAACAAAATTGTAGAGCGAGTTGAGCAAGTACTTCTCCACGTAATCTACTGTTCAGTCGAAATTTTTGTTGGTATTATTTTTCGCACACGAGTAACCAGTATATCGCTAAATCTATTTTTAGTGTAATATCCGGAATATTTTTTAGTTTAATATGAATTTCCTAATGTAATACCACTTTTATCTTTGTACAGGTTGAAATACCAAAAAAGACTTTTTTTATATCGTGGAAGTACGTTTTTGGTTTGGTTGTATGGGTTTGGTTGTATGGGCAAGCGTAGTTCTGCAAAATTAACATTCCCGCCTTGAAGATATTGTATATTCTCCAGTAAGCAGTTGGCCGTCGCTGGAACAACAGTGAATCATATCACAGCTGCTACTCCCTCGCAAAGGGGTAGTTTAAACTTACGCCACCAGGGCGTGCCAGTGACCGGTCAAGGTTATTCGTTCTCGAAGGAAATATTTCAGAATTCCTTTCACAGAGGGCGCAGCTATCGCCCTTCGCGAACAGTCGAAGGACGATGGCATTCATTTGTTTGGAGGCTGTTTATTTTTTTACGAGAAACGAGGAGAAGACTGAAAAATACGTATGTATCTTATAAAATTTGTTTTATGCTCATTTTTTCATATTGAAACATTTATTTAAAATTCACATTATAAATAGTGTGAATTATTTCTTAATTTCAACTTATTATTGGGATAGCAATAATAAACTTCACGACAATGAAATCTTATTTGTTATAAGCTCCAGTGAGATTAATTCTGCTTCAACAATAGGTGTGTTTTTTATTTTGAAGTGATATTCTTGATATTCATTCTTGTTGAAAAAACCTGCTCCAGGATCAGGGCCAGGAAACAAGATAGGGGGAAAATGTCTGAGGTTTGACGCTTCAAGTAGTTTGCGTGTAACACTTACCAGACTGCGCTACCAGTCACCCGGCCACCTATAGTTTGTCCAGCGCTCAATAGATGGCTGCAAGATCGTATTCACCCATCTCCTATTGGCTGCTAGTGTTCTTTGTTCGTTACATTACATTCTGCGTGTGGTGCTCAGGCTGTACTGTGCCGTAGGCAACATTCGCACATTTAGTGGATTTTATCTAGTGGAATGCCTCGTATTTTTGTGTGTTGCGTACCGGGGTGCTTCAATGCAAGCGGCAACCCGGAAATAACTTTCCTAGGCTTCCCTACCCCACCAGAAAGGTAAGTAATTCTTGTTGTCTTAGCGCCACTACCCACATGGGCAGACGTACTTAGCTCAGTCGCTTTGCTGCGATTATTGTTGCTTATTTATTTATAAATATATTTGTTACATTCTCTTGTAGACGACAACTGGTTAAATTGTCTTGGCCTGATGGGTGTGCGGATCGCACGAAGTATGAGAGTGTGCTCCGCACATTTTACCCCGGACGACTTCCATGGTATGTTAAATGAAAACGAATGTTACATGAAGTATTGTATAAAAATTTATTATCTATAATATCTAAGTAAAGTATTGATGAATGAAGTCTGTGTATGAAATGATGAACATAAATATAATATAATAATATTTTATTGAACCACATAGATCATAACAATGATGTATGGCGTGTCATAGTACTAACAACAATGGCAATAATATTTGCATATAAGAATAACAACAATATAATAATTTTGATACATTTCATAATATTAATTTAAATTAGACTACGTAGAAATTAATATAAAATACTATTATTTTGTACTATTACGGAATATTAATATTTATTTAGGCTACTTTTATTAGATATCTATTGTAGGAATTCTATTATTTTACTTTTATTTTATTAATTTATGTCAAGGTCTATATTTATGCTAAAACTGTATAAACTGTATTTTTGTGATCAATGAATTATAACAAACATTGCTGAGTTAAATTACAGTATTTGAATTGATTTTTACAATAAGTATGTTGACTGATAATATTGTATTCTTGTTGTGTTTTCCAGATGTTGTGATGATGACCTGAAGAGTGATCTCATTGATTTTCGCCAGTCTCTACTTGAGTAAATAAATATAACAAACTTAATAATACACCTGGATAGTATCGAAGTTTGAGGAAGTGTAAGGTTACGTAGGAGGCAGTTCATTAACTAGACACAAATGCTATTAAATTTTCATCTTAAAACAAAAATTTAAAGAAATAGTACCTAGTTAAAATGTAAGATTCTGTTTTTGTGTAAAACGTATATGTAATTATACCTGACGTGGTAGTTACGTACGAATAACTAGAGAGAAATTGATGTTTGCATCTTATATAACGTTATTGTAGTGTGTAGAAGAGTTACATTTTTCATTGAGCCACCTTTTTTGTTTTAATGTAAACTTGAATTTTTACAAATTTCCTTTCCACTGTTTATTTACTAGTTGAGTGTATTGTGACTTCTTTTAGTTTTCTGAAACTTTGTTATTTAATTTTATTTTCACTTTGTTAGTTTACTACTTGAGCTATGGTATATTGTGGTGTTTGTAACTTGGTAATGTTCTTTTTAAACCATGAGACTGATAAATCTAGTCACGTTATCCTATGGATATATAAAAGGTTTTACGGTAAACTTTTCTTTAAAATTAACATTGGCATTGGTACAAATTTTGTGAATTTCTTATTGTGAAGTCAGTCATCTCACAGATATTCTCAGGTTGACAGACCTCTCCCATTTCATTGATGGATTGATATTCAGTTTGTAGAATGGAAAATTTCAGACTTTTTTTTTATATTGTATTTGTAAATGGGAAATGTAGTGTGCTATTGAATTGATTAACACCTTTCTCATTTGTTAAACAGAATGATATTCAACTTGTATAAATCAAAACTGTATGGTTTCTTCATGATTATTGTAACTAGTTCATCCTATGATATATCTATCGCTTTTGATGACATGGTACTGGTGGATTGTCTTCATTTCTTTATCAATTATTTCTACTTGACCTTCATTAGATTTGTGGCATGTAATTCTCTCATGCAATGAGCAGAGATATTTATACACCACTGTGCCACTGTGGCTNTATTTCTACTTGACCTTCATTAGATTTGTGGCATGTAATTCTCTCATGCAATGATCAGAGGTATTTATACACCACTGTGGCGTAAAGCAAAACCAACATTCCATTGACAGCTTTCTATATAGCCTTTCTATGACAGCTTTTCTCGTGTGACTTGTTTTAACAGTCTCATTTATTTATTAATGATATGCATAGTTGGTGGATATAAATAAATGAGTACCTTATTGCAAGTATACCCCATTTTTGTATATTTCCATTCATATGATAATGTCCTGAATCTTTATGATCAATAAATAGAATTAAGTATGTATGTATTTTCTTTGTGTACATTTCCTGTCAATTTTCCTGTTTTCATTTTCTATTTCATATGTGTAGTAAAATATTTCAGTTATACATCCTGTTAACTATTCACAAATGTTAATTTTTGTAGCGAAAGTATTTTCAGCTAAATTATTGTGAAATTATGAAGCATGAGGTCGAGGGAGTGGGGGTTACAGTACCTGGTTGGGGAGGGGAATCGGGAACTGCCACGCGCCCTGTGGCCGGTTTTTGAACTTGTAGTTTGCGTGTAACAATGTTAGGAGCGCTGAAAGCTGTTAACACACCGTTAGTATGGGAGAGGGGCGTCTGGTTTATAGTCCGTGTCCAGGATCCTGCTTGCAGCTGAGGTCTTCTGGCTGATTGTCTTCTGGCAGAGTTTTTGTGTTTTGTGTTAAACAAAGAACGTAAAAAAAGTAATTGATCCTGCATATTTTGCAGGTGATAAAGAAAGCAATTTTACAATGACATGAAATGTGATAATTTAAAACAAAATAAGAATATAAAGTGCCTACAGACAGGCTCGTACCAGCGACCTCACAATCTACCACTGAGCCACGGTTGCGCGAAAAAAAAATGGGTTAACATTTTATAAATTTGAATTTCGGAATATGAACCATCAATATTTCGAATTCGATTTTCTCTAAAAGTTTTGAGATGTGGGTCTCTTCTTTTTCACTATTTGCCTTGTAAGTATGAACTTCACGGACGCTGAAAACGGTTCGCATCGGTGATAAGTTCGCGCACTCCTCTTGTAAGACTCTCCTCGAAAACGTAAAATGACAAGCCAAATCCTATACTCGAAGAAATAATTCACAATTCAACGTTTGCATTAACTAACAAAATCATAACAATCAAGTTAAAACAAATATTAAGCTTATATTCCTACAATTCCTGAAATACAAATTCATAATAATTAATATCTAAGGTTCTCAGAGTAATTTTCATTGTACTTCACGCATTCTGTCATTTTGTTCACCTTTGTACTAGAATAACAATTTATTTCAAATTTGACACATTAAAAATACTTTGAAGAAGGAAAAAGGTATTTTTGTGAGTATGGAAGAATTCAAATATAAAACAAAAATCTTTTGAAATAGGAAAAAATAATTTATTGCTCTTTTTTGCGAAGGAGTATTTTATAAAGGCCGCATGTTGGTAGAGAAGTCGTTGACTAGTCACAGAAGGAAGAATTTACAGAGTGCCAGGGGCAGGCTGCACGTTGACGTGTGTGGAGCCAATGATGTGTCCAGGCAGAGGAGCGGTGTGCACAGCGCCACGGGTCACGGCAGTGTAGCCGGCGCCAACAGCCACAGGAGCAGCCAGAGGAGCAGCGATGGCAGCGGGGGCGGCAGCGTAAGCCAGATGATGGGCGATGGGGGCGCCAATGTGGGCAGCGTAGGGGGCGGCAATGTGGGCGGCGTAGGGGGCGGCAGCGTAAGCGAGAGCGGGGCCGGTGAGGGCGGAGTATTGGCCAGGGGCCACGGCGGAGTAGGGAGCGGCGATGAGGCCAGCGTTAGCCACAGCCAAGGCGGCGAAAAGGAGAGCGACGACGGCCTGCGAACAAAAAGTGAATTATCAAATAGTTGGATATGTAAAGAAAGCATTATTAGTAACAATAATCAATTAACGTGCAATTCTACAATTTTAATTACTGAAAAAGATTTTAATTAGGAGATGTATATCGTTGGTACAAGAAAACTTTGTGGAAGTTTTATTTTACTCATTGAAAATTTCGACTCAACAATACGTAAATAATTTTTATTTTATTCGATAAAATCTATATTTGCTCATAATATTTTCTTATGAACAGAACGACTTCGTTCCCATTTAACTCCGGTTTTTCTTTATATAAATTATGTTTAGTTTATAAATCTGTATTTATTACAGAAAAGATAATATTACAACCCTTGTATATTAATCAACCTTAATCTTCCAAGCAACACAAGTCTTGAGATATGACAGTTACGTTCATTGTGCGATCTATAAAATAATTCGAAATATTGTCCATCGCGCTATATTAAGAGAATTCGTATTATTTCTTTACTAGTTAATTCCCTTTCAAATATCTTTCTAATACTCCTGAAAATAAATCCATCACAATATGTAAGAGATTCTCCTGTTCCAATTTTTTGTGAGGTGTCAATTACAGCTGGTCGGCTTATTGTGATACTTGCATTCCTCTAGGACATCTTCCAACTTTCCCTATACCTCAACTATATCTCAACTATGCCTCAATGAGAACCTGTCATAGATATATGATCATAGTTGAAATATGATCAAAGCGTATGCATTACACGGTCATATCTGAGATGCTATGATCGTGTAATATCGACCAAAGCGGTTTCAAAAGTAGATTGTTGAAAATCGATTCAATCAAATGCTTTCGGTCTTACCTTCATGATGAAGATAGAGTGTTGCTGTGCTACGTGAGACAACGTGTTCTGGCCGTCTCCTGCGTCTGCTTTTATACGAAGCAACCAAGGGTGTGGCTGACTTTGCCCTTGGCGTTCAGCACCGAATTCAGGGTTACCCGAGATCCCCGCCCTTGCAGCACACCTGGGGGCTTAAACGAATGCAACTAGCAAAAATAATGTTAAGTATGACGGATTTTCATTTGAGAACTTTATGTTCTTGTTAGATACCCTGATATAAATATAAAAGAAATCTCAATTTTTCTGTTAAAGAAACCAACAGGATATGATATGCTATACAATTTACTTTAAACTTTGCGAGCGGGGGTTCAACTTTGTGTTTGAAATGTATGTTATCAGAATCAATATTTGACGTGACATGTCCGGTGAGAGAATTGTGTTCATTATTACCCCGTCATACTTTACAATATGAAAACATTTTATTATTATACTATAAATATACAATTTTTCCAGTTTGAATCAATAGAAGTATGTGGATGAGAATCAAAATATCGCGTTACAAATAAATAAATACGACCCATTAGTTTTATTTGTTGGGCAACATTTTGCAAAAATGTATAGAAAATGACCCGCAGGCTAAGTTGGACAGAACTTTCGGTGTAATATCTCTTGTTATTTTTAGCGTGAGGAATATAATTCTTTGTTTTAAAATTTTTCAACAATTTTTATTCTTTCTTATGGTGACCTTATAAGGTAAAAATAAGAGATAAATTTCAACTTTCTAAGAATCAAAGTCTTAAAATTAGTCATATGATTTAGATGATATTACAGTGATCCACAATCTTCCTTATAATTTAACCTCACGAGAAGAGTGAATTAAATGTTACCTTTCAACTGACACCTCTTTAGAGGTAACTTTATCCATTAAGATTACCTTCTTCCCTTCCTTCTGCCCACGGTATTTAAAACGTGCAGATCCACTAGACTTCTCCAGGTACGTACAATACTACCGGATAAATTATGAAAGAATAAAATATATATTGAACTTCTCTAACTAGTTTCCTTTTTTTCTATTTACTTTCTTTATTGCTGACAATTTAAAATTCCCGTGAGTTTTATGATGAATTAGTCCAGAGAAGGGTTATATTTCTCATTCAGGTTTTCATTAATTTGGAATGTAATTTTAAATAATTTTATTATGTTTAACTGTTCCGTTGTTTTAATAATTGCGTATATGGTATTTTATGTATATATGATAGATGTATTTTAATCTGCCTATGCATAAAATGAATATACTAATTACTATGTAATTTTTCTTTTTAGTAAGTAAGTTCCAGTATATAAGTTATTTTGTACCAGACATGCGTACAGGTAATTAATACATCTCTGAAGGATTTTACTTTGTAAAATTTTCTGGTTTAATAAATAGTAAAATAATAATAATATATTATCTTGTTTGTGAGCGAACTGATTTCATTACCCACATATTTCATTATTACTCTTTGACTCGCAAAGAAGGAGAATGTAATTGAAAAAAATTATTAATCTCTAAATACACCATTTGCGAAAAAAGGAATTCAATCACACTAGTATATTATTTTGGATAATGATAATATCAAACTTTTGGTAATGCATGCGTCGCCAGGCGATGGTTTTTGATTGGGTGTATTCATAAGATTGATATTAAACGAAATAGACGAGGGGAAAATTGAAACCGTAGAAAGAAAACATTGGATGCATTGGATTTCTTCCGTGTTCCCTACTCGTGGAGAAGGTTTGTAACAACTTTCGGTCAGGTGAAAATGGGGACAAACCGGGAAGTTGTCACATATCTTCTCCATGTGTAGGGTGCACGGAAGAAATATATGCATAACGAAGCTTAATACGTACGTACGCGTAGAACCGGTAATTACGCGCACACTGAATAGCACCAGCTGATAAAAGACAAGTCTTCAGTGAACACCTAGTCAAAATGTTTACGCCACACCCGACTTTTGATCTAAATAGTGACCAATCAATTCTAAAAGAAACAACTGTAAACCCAATCACTGTTTCTCATCCCATCAAATTCATGTCTCCAACTGAGATAGTAGGACATTTGGCAAGTTCAGCTCCAAAACTATCTATCGGGCCCGATTTCATCTATAAATTGGAAACAGAATTTTTACCATCGACTCGCAGTAGCTACTAAACGAGTTCACCAGCTATATCCCTTATTGAAGTATTCATCTTCACTACGTATCCATTCAGGTGTCCACCTCTATGATCCGACCTATCCTTTCTTACGCAAGCCCAATATGGGGCGCAGCTACTAAAACTAATATCAACAAAATTCAAATATTTCAGAACAAAATGCTCCGCAAAATAGTCAAAACACTTTGGTTTATCTCGAACTCACAATTACACAGAGAACTTGGTATTCAACCCATTCAAACTTACACCCAGCTGCAAAATTTTACAAAAACATCGCTACTATTCCTTCCGCTCAAAATTTAGAACTAGAAAAACATTTTCCGCATAGGAAACGCATCAAAAGAAAGCTCCCCAAGTAGTTTTTCGATCGCCCATACTGTTATGAACATCATATTATGTATATGACGCATGATCTTTCTACTTCATAAATGTATCTTTATAATGTAACTAGCATTTAGTTTTTAATATTGTATTGTAGCATATACATAGTAAATATTTATAACCTGTACTGTATTCCAAACTTGCTGCCGAAGACCCAAAAATCTGGCAAAAAAATAACAAAAAAATTCATAGGAGTCAACTATGAGACATAATGTTCAAGAGTAAAAAGAAAAACAACAACATAAAAAACATTTAAAAAAAGATAGTGACTCGGCACAATCTTTGGAAGAAATGAAAATAAAAATCTTCTATATCTACTATACATTTATTCCTGAAAAATTCATGAATAAATATGCTATTAAACGGAATTTGGTAGTGTTCTCGTGTAAACCACAACTTTATTCCAAATATTGTTAACTTCAAAAGTGTCCAAAGAATAAAACTTGTCTTTTCCATTCTTTGGCTAAAATTATCGCTACAAATAGTTCATATTTTTTTGTGGGAAGAATTTCTTAATAATTTTTCAGTGCCTTTGCAAATATCACGGAAAACTGTTCAAAGTGGATGTAATTATTAAAAACATAATTTTTAATTTAGGGAAAAATAATGTATTTGAACACTGCACTTTATTTAAGCACATTTTGTATTTCCCATATGAACAATTATAAAAGTTGAAATTAAACAGTATTTCAAACCAGAAACAAAAACTAGGAAATCCGCTCTTTGTCAAGACAGGAGACCTACCGTGATATTACCAGCCTGGGGAAAGTGGGTTGCTGAATGGGAGGTTCATTATCAGTCTTTAATCAAAATGAACACAAAAGAGTGATCAATGACCCATGCATGCGCCACAAAAGCACTGATTGTATTGGATCAAGTTCTCGCACGATTGAACCTCTTAGTTTACATTATACACTTGAAGGATGTATTCTCGTATTTGATAAGTGTATTTTCTGCGTTGAAGTGGACGGCTGTTTTGTTAATATTTTCCCATTGGTTTTAATTAGAGCTACACAATCTTTTAAATAATCCTCATATAAAATACAGAATAGTGGGACACATGATTTTCTTAACACCATTTAGATACAGGTCCACCATGCATTGTCAAATGCAACTTCATTGTCTACGAATATAATACACGAGCTTTTGTGCGTGTTTTACTTTACTATGTCGGTTAGTAATGTAACAAAATCAACAGTTTTCCTTTAATAAACCCATATATGTAAAACCAGCTCTTTTACATGTGAATCAAATATTTACCAACTATTGGCATTTTACATTTGCATTTTATGTAAACCATAAAATATTAAATACAATTTGTAATTAATGAATAATACACGTGGTGCCCTCTAAAGAACAGTTCTCGAAGTAAATCGTAGCGAATTCCATGTTACGTGCGCCATGTTTCAATCTTTAGACATTCCATGGCTTCTTCTTTTCTCTTTTTTATTAGTAAGATCGTATCCAGACATCATCAATATCTCATCACCCTACCATCTTTAACCCATCCTTTATATTCTATATGTTGTTCACGTACTCTTGGATTATGTTTATTTCTCTTCACTATCAATTAATTGTCCATAATTTCTAATTGAAGGAAAGTCCTTTATCTTTATTTGATTCAAATAACTAGCTTTCTCTATCCTCTGTAAAATGAGGTCGACTGACTCCTCACCATCACCGCACAAACAATTTCCTTAACTTAATAATTTAAAAATCTCCAAATACTGATTCATATCTCCATGTCCTGTTGATGCTTGGTTCATCTATTTCTTGGAATAAACCATTTCTTGTTTTTCCTCGCATATTGTTCATTCTCAATAAATTTATATGTATTTCAGTCTTTCTCTGAATTATTCCAATTATTTGCACGCTTCTAGTAGTATTTCTGTAATCGGACGTTTCCAGCCTCAGTTATTAGCATATCCTTCCCAACTAGCGTTATTATTCCGTCTCTCTGCATTCTAGGACCCATTTCTGCATGTCGATAGGCAACATGTCCAATATTACATGCATTGTTTCATTAGCCACATTTTTACATGAATCACTCAATCGTAGAGTACATATTCGCTGCATCAATCTATACATCCACCACTCTGCACCTCTCCGTTTGTGATCCCAGTGTATAAAGCACCTCCGCCGACTTCTCGTTCAATAACAATGTGTCCGCGCTGCTCAAATATTCTGTTGGCAACAAATTAGAGCTTATGAAGAATTAAAAGAACTATTTTCAATTAAAATTATCAGAGCGTATTTTCATCATCGTTTCCACGGTGGTTCCAATTATTGGCTATTTCAATAACAGTACACATTACAAATTCTCTTATTTATTAACAACCCTAATTGACATCCCCGTTTGCAACATAGTCTTTCCGGGCTCTCTCCTCTTGAATTTTCCTCCCTTTAGGCTTGTGTTTACCACTGCTTCCAGCGTTGCTCATTTTTAGCCAATGATCTTAAACATTGCAGCTCACTTGATAGACAGAGTACATCCGATGGAGCCTCCACGATCAACCGTTCATGGTACATTAAAGTAAAATATTAATTATTCGGATAACTAAGTACAGTAGTATAACATTTTAAGTGTTAGTTTTTGTGTGTACGGCTTTTTTGTAAAAAATATATTTCATAATAATAATTGCTGTTTATTTCGTCCACGTTCTAGTTCAGAAGACATACGAATATACAATATTTCCATGGCCTCCATCTTGATATTGTAAGGATTTTTTGGGACGACCCTGGTCGTCGCGACGGACATTTAGGCAAAACCAAATGTCCTATCTGTATCCCTCATTCTTCTTTATCTTTTATCCATTTTATTTTATTATTTTTATCAATGAAATAAATTTCATACTACGATAACCTGTTTTTTTTCTTGACTTCATACGTACTATTGTTAATATATGTTACCCGTTTTCCGCCTACATTATCCATCACTACCTATTTGATAATATCAAGTAGTTCATCAAGTAGCGTTGCCTCTACTACGATATCAATCACTACTTATCTTATTATTAGCAAAATTCCGTTTATTTTTCAATATACTCCTATATTATAAATAATAGCATTAATTCAATATTTAATTTTACTAGCATTAATTTAATATTCAATTTTACTATTTCTCATTCATTGTTTTGTATATTATATTAATGGGATTGGAATTGAGGTATCCAATATTGGAAGGTTGATAATTAAAATTCTTGTGTAAATAGTAGAGAAGAATTCATTTATTGCTTTTTTGTAAAGGAATATTTTATAAAGGCCGCATGTTGATAGAGAAGTCGTTGACTAGTTGCAGTAGGAAGAATTTACAGAGTGCCAGGGGCAGGCTGCACGTTGACGTGGGTGGAGCCAATGACGTGTCCAGGCAGAGGAGCTGTGTGCACAGCGCCACGGGTCACGGCAGTGTAGCCGGCGCCTACAGCCACAGGAGCAGCCAGAGGAGCAGCGATGGCTGCTGGGGCGGCAGCGTAAGCCAGATGATGGGCGATGGGGGCGCCAATGTGGGCAGCGTAGGGGGCGGCAACGTGGGCGGCGTAGGGGGCGGCAGCGTAAGCGAGAGCGGGGCCGGTGAGGGCGGTGTATTGGCCATGGGCCACGGCGGAGTAGGGAGCGGCGATGAGGCCAGCGTTAGCCACAGCCAAGGCGGCGAAAAGGAGAGCGACGACGGCCTGCGAAAAAGAAAAATAACATTATCTTGAAGTGGGAGAATTATATGTTTATAGCATTTGATCAGCAATATTATTTCAAAATTTCCTTGTTCTATTGAATGTTCAAAATATTTTCAAAAGTATTGTACTAAAGTAATCAAATTAAGAAATAACCAATAAATTGTTCGAAAAATGAGAACACCCTTACTGTCTAAGCGAAGTATATTTTATCAAATATAATAAGGATGAAACAGACGTGCACATTAGAATTTGACAGTAAGTTTAAAATTTCATTTTATCTGTCACCCAGTAACAAGTTTATCATTGGATCAAAATAATATTCTATATCTATGGATGGTTTTGAGAGTAAACCCAGCCACGACCAAAAAAGTCAACCGTTTAAAATTATTTGAAGCTAAAAATTTATAGTTTCAAATATATTTTGTTCATCCATTCTTTTCCAGGACGTTGCATTAAACGATTTTGAAAAACATTGCACAAAGTGGTCTAACCTGACTGATCTTAAAACCTTCATATTTTATTTTCGGTGTTCATAAGTGTTTGTATCTTACCTTCATGGTGAGTGTATGCTGTTCTGCAGGAGACAACGTACAGTGCAGTGGGGCGCCAGTCTTTTTATATTCGGTGAACCGGGCGTGGTCGTTTTGCGAAGCGTCATGCAGAAAATGTTCCCCTGCCACCATCAACACCGAAACCGGATCACTACATGTACATGATTTACAATGTCACAGTGGTTGGGTACTTGCAGTGCGGCAAGAGATATACACTGCATATTGATATTTATTTATTTACTTACACATAACATGTAGCATACTTAGATATGTTATACATAACCATATATATCCCGCAGGAGGTAAATAAGTATCTTTGTGGAAACTTAATTAAACAATGNCAGTGCGGCAAGAGATATACACTGCATATTGATATTTATTTATTTACTTACACATAACATGTAGCATACTTAGATATGTTATACATAATCATATATATCCCGCAGGAGGTAATTAAGTATCTTTGTGGAAACTAAATTAAACAATGAAATCACAGTGGTTTTACAATAACATTTTTAAGAATATTATTTTTTTAAAGAGAAAAACAGACAAAATTACAAAACTATTATCAAAATACTAATGTACAATATATAATGAAGGTAAAAATTTAAAAATACAGAAACATAGTCCATGCGTTATTCGGAAGACAGGTAGAACAAAGTGCAGTGTTCGATTGAGTTATTCTATCAGCTAGTTTGAAACCTACTGAAGTAAAAACAAATTCAATCGAATTGCAATTATTATTTCTTTTATCATAAACCGTACCTTCCACAACAATGGATTCAATATTTTTACTATTATCCCTTTTCTTGCCTAATTTGTCATTAACGAAATACCATAATTTGTTGCTGTTATTGTCGATTTTTTACCTTATGTTTTTGAAGCTTCTCTTAGCATGTCTTAACCTATCGTGAAGTTTGTTAGAGAATTTAACATGTTTACTTTTTTAAATATGTTAGTAGGATCCTTTTTCCACTTTCTGTAGAGCGACCGTGTTTCTTTGGTAAGGTTAATCAAATTTTTGTTAAACTAATCACTCTGATGTGTTTTACAGTTATTTTTTTAATGTCGCTGTATTTACCTTAACGATAAGCACATCTTCATGTTTGAAATTGATTCCTTTTTTACATATTTCTTTCGTATTGTTTCATATAATTTATTGAAGTATTCAAAGAATCCTTTTTCGNATCTTCATGTTTGAAATTGATTCCTTTTTTACATATTTCTTTCGTATTGTTTCATATAATTTATTGAAGTATTCAAAGAATCCTTTTTCGTGTAAAATATTGTACATGTTATTTGAAAATTTTTACCCAATAATCTTCTATAAAATTGAATTGTAAATTTTTGAAGATAATTCAATATTGTTTAAAATTATTTTTCTAAACAATATATTAGCTTGGAAATTTTTGTTTACCTTATAGAAGCTTCTTCACCATTTCGCAAAGAGTAATTTTTGAGACCATACCTATATTGACAATAATTGAAAATTTATTTATTTTATTGATGTTGATAATAAAACGAATCAGCTAAAGTCGTTTTTGAACTGCCGCGCCGGGACGAAGGATCTTTTCTGTATTTACAGAAGGACGTCAGACCGTTCGGTTTAGATTATTATTATTATTATTATTATTATTATTATTATTATTATTATTATTTTACACTCTGCTTATCCAAACTTTTTCTTTGTTTGGAGAGTCCAAAGATTTTGCTAATAAAATAATACGAACACCAGGAGCTAGTAGTTTCGTCGTCATTAATATGAAAAATAGGCACGGGAGAGGTGGCGAGCCGGCAATGACGACACCGGAGCGATTCGCATGCCTGCCGAAGGTGTCAAAAACAGAATGCTGTCTCGGCATCTTTTAAATTGTTAAA
>NNCF01134283.1:220430-261664 GCA_002313205.1 Laupala kohalensis | reverse complement strand
TATATATATATATATATATATATATATATATATATATATATATCAGTATGGATTATAAACCGAGGAAGTGCACCATGGAAACACAAATGTCAAGCAGAATCAAATGTAATAGCTAATAGTTCCCATGAATTATAAATGTGAGTGTATTTCAATGCTAAGGAGGGTTCTACAAGTGTTTTAATGTATTAGGATGTAATAGAAACATCATTGGTATTACTTGATCTCGTGAATATTTATGCATTATTGTTTTCATGACTGAAGAGTTTTATATCTCGTAAGTCTTATATTATAATACCTAATGTAATACTTTCATAAGGACAATTAACTTACGATGTATTTATTTTTAATTTTTACATGTCAATGAACAATTAAATCGTGGTTCATAGGACTATCTGTCATTTTAGTAATGTTCCATACGTTTAACTTCAAGCCTGCTTCCCCTTGTATGGATCTCAGGTCCAAGCACCTGGTGTCTAAAAGGTAAAAAATTAATTAGTAGTCTTTCTAATTATATATTTAATTTCAATTTGTCATTGTTTTGCATTTCAAAAAAATAGAGTGCTAAGAAAACCACAGTTCATAACGTTCTCAGGTTGGATAAAATTGTTTAAAATTTTTAATAAACATACAAGGCATAAGTTTAGTTTTGATCATAATCTTCGTTATTATTCGTTATATTACACTACCGTAAGATGGACTAAACGCGATATTTATTGCCAGAGTTTTTGAACTCACAACGATTCAACCCCCCTTTGGAATTTTTGTCCGCCCATCTTACGACCGGGTACTATATTTAATAATGATAGAGTAAGAAATGAACGTTAACAGCACAATCATAGTTCTTATATCATAAACTAGCTGAGTACCCGCATCTTTGCTCGCGTAAATTCTGTAATATGTCTCTCATATCCTTTTTGTTATTACCTGAGAATGTTATTCATTAGTGTTATCCATTGAGGTTTTATTAGTATTGGTGTGTACCCTCAATCCTTTATTTTCACTGATGTAATTAAAATATAGGTTTTAGAAAACACCAATTTCCTATTTCACACCCTCAGAGGTGAAGTTTTGTAAAATCCTTTCTTAGCCGACATTTTTGATAATTTTTTGTATCAAGCTCTTCCTAACCCCCACCTCTAGGAACATGGTTCACCGCATTTGGATTGAAAGGTACATAACGCCATTGGAAATACGATTACACAATAACCGTGGACTTGACCCTAATATCGGTCTTCTTACGTTATCTTTACGTTTCACTCTTTCCGCCCCCAGCTCTAAGAATACAGTGCTCCTATGTGATATCATCTTGAACATAACGGCATTGGTTGTTGAAACATCGAGTCAACCCTAAAACTATGTATCCAATGCATTTTTATTTTTTTATATTTCAATATTAGTTTTTAATTATTTTTATACGTAAACTTATTTCCATCCCCACCCAAAGGCTGTTAGTGGTGTTTTTATTTCACGAGCGCTGAGTTCAGACTTAGGTCTACACTATATCAGGATTTCACAATCAACATAGCGACGCTGAAAATTATGAACTCGTCACTGGTATGTCATGTTCGATATTTTTTTCATAGCAGCTCCTTCCCTAGGGGTGCTGGAGTTTATACGAGCTGATTATGGACGTCTTTGAGAATGTCAGTTCTGATCCCAGCGTCCCCAAAAACTACGATCTCAATACTAATATTGGACACTTTCGATTATTGCTACATTTCACTCCTCATCCTCAACATAAAGAGTGTTAATTCCTTATCGTGTACTTATCTGGCTATGAGTGTGTCACTGCACTTCAGCGGTCCCAAAAAGAATGTATTCAACCCCAATATCGGTCGTTTTTCATTGTTTACCTTTTCTTCTTTCCCACCCCTACCCTAAGGATGCGAGGGGTATGATATCTCCAATATGAACTGATTGTTAACTTAGAAAGCATTCGAGACGTCCGTATCTATGTATGGTTTCGATTCCAATATCGGATTTTTCCATTAGTTTTACATGTCATCCCCTTCCCACTCCTCTCTAGGGGTGCAAGTGATGTCATCCCTTCATATGGCTTGTTGACGTATAGTCAGTCATCTGTGTATCAAGTTTGGTTGAAATTGCTCCAGGCTAGAATTATGCTGTGATGAATACATAAAATATTCGAACCCCCATTTCACCGCCTTAGAAATGGATTTCCGTAAATTCGTTTCTTAGCGGATGTCTACTCCCTAAAAGAAACCTATCTGCCAATTTTCAAGTTTGTAGGCTTTATAGTTTCTGAGATTTCGTGTTAGTCAGTCAGTGGTATTTCGCTTATATATATATATAAAAGCGAAATACCACTGACTTATATATATATACATACACACACATACAGATTTCCTGTGGGGTCTGTGCGCGTGCGTCGGCTGCAACATTGAACGCGCTTCATTCAACTTCCGATTAAGACCTCTTACAGTGGTCATAACATTTTGTATTTTCACACAATTGAAGAATATTTACGCTGGATAGGAACGGTGTGCCTCAAAGTAATATTTGATTCCAAGTTCATATTATAAATAATTTTTAGTATTGAATAACGTAAATGCTGTGAATAAGTTGCATTGCGAGGATTTTTTTCGAAATATCCGGAGAGAAAGTAAACAAAGCGATAATGTCGTTCAGAAATAAATGAATTAATTATGCATTTTTATCTTTTTCCTCCATGTATGGTTTCGATGGAAATTAGTTCTCACAGAACCACCGCCTCTGTCATGGTAGTCGCTCTATAAAATACTGTGTCCTTTTTACTTGTACTTCATCAGAAGTATAGATTTTGAGGTAACAGAATCTATTGGAAATTTGAACAATCAGATTGCTGCACTTTACAGATATGTTTGATCATCATCAAGTTTGTTCAAATGAAAAAAGGGATCTGCAACACGAATGTTCCTATTTTTGGTTCATGCATATTCTTTTCTTGGCTATACTGTTATTAGATTCCCAAATATACAATATCCCGAAAATACAATATCATGAAAGTTTTTAACTACATTTATATCATCTAAATCATGTAGCATTCACGGCTTTGTACACGTTAAGAGCCCCTTGAAGACTATACGGCGATATTTATCAGCTTGTTAAGAGTTTGTTTCCAGCAAGAGTTATCTATTGATTATTTCTTTTCTGGAACGATTTTTTTAGAAAACGAATGGAAGAACGAACGTTAGTTATATTAATCAATATCATTTTATTTCCTATGACTATGAATTCTGAATGATAAAAATCCGAAAATATAATCGATAATTGAAACAGTTTTTGCTGTCTCTGTATGAAAGATAAAACTCTAATCAATCCTGTCTCATATAATTCTTAATATAACTAGAAATATAGAGATAAATCATTTGATAAAAATAATTTCACCAGGGAAAAACACAAATTACAAAGAGTAAAAACTAAAATACACAGTTATTAGAAATTAAGAAAATTATCTTTGTTCTAAAAGGAATATTTCTCTCATACCTAAAACAATATCAAATATTTTCTTAAAAACTGATTTTTTAAATATTTAACATGAGTAAAAATGAAAGTGTGGGCGCCTTAAAACAATACGAGAATAATAATGATTAAATCAAAATTTTATTATTGAATATTCATGTCGTAAGAAAAGTTGTCATGTTGATTACTGATCATATCTCTCTTGATTTTGTATTTGGTATAACGTAAATTATTTTTCGTTTGTAAGTGCATTGATCACGTACGAGAACTTATTTTAAATTGAAGATGTTTATTTTATTTCCTTTTTTTTCGCTCTTTGCCTTTTTTCCATTTTGGTTCACTACTACGAGTAATTGCTGATTCGCACGGGAAAAATTGGATAGCTCAGCCTAAAATTAGCTGTGATAGCTCTCGCGTGGGCTGTCTAGCGGACAGACAGCACCATTAACTGCCACAACTTACGCTGTTGCTGCCCTAACAAGTTTTCGTCTGATCGAGACCAATTTTCTACTACTGTTTCTAAAGTTGTTTTGTATGGGAGGAAGAAAGTTACATCAACAGCTACAGCTGTTGGGTTTTGCGCGCAACAGCTTGGTCCCGCTAATAAAATCTGACTTAGCTGCAAGAACTATTGTTTGTTCCTCCCCACCGATCTCGTTTGTAGATCTCACCACTAAATGACTCTCGGCTGCGCTTCCTTCTATGCATTCTGTTTGTTGACTCGTGACTGAGGCGGCGCAGCCTGAGCAATTGTTTTACGGAGTCAAATCGACCATTGCTTCCCCATCCTGGCCCGGGTATTTCTCCGTTTTTCCTTCGGGTAGAGGCGGATTTCTTATACAGGTTCTCTAGGCTTTGTCTAGGGGCGTGTTTATTGTAACAATAAATCGTGAATTTAGTGTTTTTTCAACTCTTATGATTTTTGAACACTGTACTCAGAATAATCTATAGTTCGATAATAACTTGTACATGTAAATTTACAAACATATTTGCGTTAAATTACAAATTTATTATATATTTATTATAACTCGCAGCTAACTTTTTATCTTATCTAGGAGCTTTTGCTGAAATTTTTGAATCCGCCTCTGCCTTAGGGCCCTTGATCGGAATTGATGGGATGGTCCTTGCTTGCTTCCGGAGAGTAAATTAGTTTATTGTCCTCCACGTAGTCATACGCTGTCTGTACTGTTTTTTGACAATAAATTTATTATTATTAAGCAACTATGAATGGTTGTTAACTTAAATGAAATGATTCAATACTACGACCAAACTATGCCATCCCGACGATGCATAACCCGAAAATTGAAGTATAGACGACGAAAATTTACAGTGTTGTCTCGACGTCGAGCAGCTGTACTCTGTTAATATTTTGGATAACATTATTGTGTGTTCCCTCTTCTTATCTTGTAGATTAACTACTTAAACTGTGAGAGCTAATGCTGTACGCTGTGGTACAGAAGGACGAAAATTCACGTCAAAGCAGATGGATGTCAGCTCTGCGAGCTCATGTGTTGTATGTCCGGCTGGCAGCCTTGGCAGTGTCCGGCTTAGTTTTTTTTTTCGTGCGATACGTATGTGGGGAAGATGTGACTCCTTACGCCAAAGATTTGAATTTTGCGGAGATTATAGGTGATGATCATCCCACCATTATGATTATCATCAGCATAATCCGTACCTTGATATACAAATGTTGCGTCAGGAAGGACATCCACCCATAAACCTCGTCATTGCGCAACCTGGGAGGATGCATGCGGGAAATCCACGATCTTTTATAAAGAATTCTGTGTCGTTCGTTATCTCATATTGCGCAGGTCCCCACGTGTTAATTATTCCAAACAACAATTGTAAAATAAAATTACTATGAATTATATGCTTCCGAGTCCGAACATCGTGTCCACGCATTACTATTTTGCCTATCACTTGGTCTCTGTTTCAAAACCCTATCCACGTAAGGATCAGAATGCGAACCGAAAAAGTTTACTAGGAAAATCTCATAACCATTTCATTAGCTACAACTCACTAGAGAAACTTCTCCGGTCAATTTTTTAATAGATTAGGAACAACTTTTAAATAAATCATAATTAATTATGGATAGTTGGCAGCACATAGATAAATAAAGATTCGTGATACTATACCACAATATTTTCCATTTATAACTAACTTCAAATATTGAATCAAAAGCATTATTTAATATATTGTTCCTACTTTGATAGTTTTAAATGAGAGTCAATGAAACCATTTAAGTCTTTTCTCGTTCAAAGCACTTCCGCTCCTGGGGGATTCTACAGAAATGTGGAGATTTGTGGCACACAAAGGAGTGAGGTTCATGAACAAGCACTTCACGTTTTCAACACATCCAACGTGTGTACACAAATAACTGAAGTTATTGAGCAATGAAGCAACTTACATTGTTTTCGGTGAANGTGTACACAAATAACTGAAGTTATTGAGCAATGAAGCAACTTACATTGTTTTCGGTGAAAACAAACAGTGCTGCCACCACATCAACAGCTCCTGTAAGACCATTTTTACCTTGACAGGAGTGAATTTCAAAAAAATGATAAGGGAGTGAGACATGACATGACAAAGGATGAGGAAAGAGTTGTAAATAAATTATTTGTGTCATGCACATTGAACCTGATTATGTTAAATGACCTTATTCATTATTATCAATATGCTGTGCAAGCAAAAGAAATACAAAATTGAAAAAATTCAAATCTAACTGGATAGGGTTTTTCAAACATACCTTTCAATTTCTGTTGAATAACTATCCCACAGCTCTGCGGCGACGCGCCATTTGTAACTCATTATTTCATCAATCTAGCGCCCCTACATGGGAATAGCGGGGGGAAAATAGCGTATCAATGAATAATTAATCTTCATTTTAATTAGTTTTCTAATCGTAATTTCGAAATCGGAAATTTGAGTTTCTTTTCACACATTTTTCGTTTCTTATTAGTGCGGCGTCATAAAATGTGTTCAACGTGTTTTACGATATTAATCTGTCGTTAAAAATCAATCCGGATTCCCCAGTCATCTGGGGTAACGAGAGTTCCACTTTTTATGGTTCTACAACAAGCTATAACATCGTTTTGCTTCCATTATGATGAAAATGATTCTGAAGGATCAAGAGAAGAAATAATAGTTATAATAGCTGAATTATTTATAATATTAGTATACAATATGTACAATAACAAGAGATTTCAAGTATTTAATTTTTTGTTCAGTCTTATATTGTATAATTTACATTATTTGAAATATGAAACGTAAGAAGACAACCTCTAAATAATTCTACTTTTGTTTTAATAGTCATTTAGTGTTTTCAAAATTGCTTCTTAGTTGTCAAATGAATACACAAATAATAATATATGAATAGACAATGGTATGGTGCATTTTGAATTGGAAATACTATTATATGGGGAGATATACTAATTAAAATTAAGAAATCTCACAGAATTTGCATTACGGTAAATACTTCTTTTTTTATTCAATGAAAATGGGAAGAAGTTCATCCTACGGTCGTATTTTTCCAGATGATTAACAAAGATAAACTATTTGAAGTATTTATTTGATAATTTTCAAACCAGCGCATTTTGAGAAAATAAAAATCAAAAGTTTTATTTTGAACATGTTAATTTTTTCCCTCCTCGAACTATGTCATATAGCATGTCATTGTAAATATCATGAAATAAACTGTAAAGTGACACCTCTACCAGTTCTCTATCTTCCACAGCAAGTTTTGTGTAGAGTCATTTTGGGGTGTTTTGTTTAAACTTTACATTATTGTAACTTCCAAACGGCTTGAAATTTTGCGACAATACTAGTCTTGTTTTCTTAATCTACATGATAGCTACCTCCCTTTAATANATAAAAATAGATACATAATATGAAAGTATATAATAATTGGGTGAAACAGTATCGAAAGAAGTGTATTTTTGGTTGTTGTTGAAATAAAGAAAGGAAAGAACAATGAAAAAAGAATAAAAGAAAAGAAAACAAATACAGAGTGAGTAATTAAACAAATACAGAGTACAGAGNTAACTTGCTGATTTCATTTGGTATCTTTTCCGGATATTGTATATTATTATTTTCTCCGATTCTTGGGATTTGCGTGAATGGAATACACTGAGTTTCAATCAATACTCGTTGTTTCCGTCACAGTGACTTATTCCGACAAGTTATCCTGCATCTCGTTTGCGTCGAAGTATTTTCTTTTGTGTTTCAATTGCAATGCGGAACAGGTGATTGGGCTGAGGTCTCGCGGGTGTGGTTCAGTGGGGAACGGGGGCGACCGGCGCGGAGCCGTCGTTCGTTGCTCCGTGTCTCTGACCAAGGCCAACTGGAGCAGCGATGTGACCTTGTCATGAACGCAGAGGGCAATGGTGAGGGTGGCAGCTACAGCCGTTATTACAACTGCCTCTTAACAGTTCGCCTGATGTGATCGGAGACGTATCTTAGGAGCAGCACTTCGAATCAAACTATTCGTGTTTAATTGTTTCTGAAGTTGGCGCTAGCATAAGAAGAATCAATTAGTTAAAACGTCTAAAATTGTGATAAATTAATAGCATTACAAGCATTTATTTTTATTTCAACTGAAGAAAAAAAACACTTGACCGACCATTAGATGAAATAATTGCAGTAATAGTTGATGGTGAAATACATCTTTCGGAGAAAATACTAATTTTCAAATAGACTTATTTATAAATCACGAACATATCAGAAGTTCAGGTTACATTGTAGACAAATTCTCGTAGTGTTTTTCGCATTACTCGTATCCATAAGTCACTGTACATCTCATAAAGATATTTTTCTGTTTCCAAGGCACTGTGCATAAATTACAAAGTCGTTACCCTCAGCCTCCGTACTATTACATGCTTTTGTGTATTTCAAACGAGTCAATGCATATTGTTTACACTGTAGTATTTATTGATATTTATGATCAACATGAATTCAATCGTTTTTTTTATTAATTTTCATTCATAATAGTGTGTTGTAAAACAATTTGAAACAAATATACTCAGTTATTTAACCAACTAAGTGCGTTAGTCCTACCTGAAACAAAATTTACATTAATGTTTTTTATGCCAGGACCTCATTTCTACCCTATTTTTCTTTCTCAAAATCGAATGAGCATCGAACGACAAATGGCGATATAGCTGAGCCCCGAGCTGCTGGAGACATCTTGAAATAACTAAAGAAAATTAATAATGGCTGTCCGGGAACTAAAAAGCATATTACCAACATGTACGAAATGATTCCTTGAAGTACTGTCGTGATCTCGCAAAACTGNACCAACATGTACGAAATGATTCCTTGAAGTACTGTCGTGGTCTCGCAAAACTGGAACCGCGATGAGAGAAGCGAAGAACATCGGGTGCAAATTCGATTTAGATGTGTTGGTAACATAAAGCAAGGTGAATATTGCATAAAATAATGTCATTATTTTAGTGCATACATTTAGATTGTATTAACGTGGATTATTCGCTTATAACATCACATATCCATAAGTATATTATAGACTCCACGCTTTTTTTGGTAAAGTTGTGTTTGTTAGTAAGTTAGTTTTATCACAAAAAAAATGATGATACGAACCATGGACGTCCGAAATGCAGACTTAATTCTATAGAGTGTTACTTAAAAAATGCCATGTTGGAAAATATTCTTCTAAGAAAACATAACATGAAATTGTTTTATACTACTTTAACTCACATTAAATTTGACTTTTGAATAACATAATGAAACAGTTAAGAAAAACATAAATTCCCTCTTTACAAACAACTTTCTTGAATTAAATATTCATGAAAGATTCCTTTCTTCAACTGGCGCATTACGTGCCCTTGAAAAACCTCGTTCTTACGCAGACTCTCCGTTAGCATCACAGTAACTGCTTCTTGGAGATCTCGTGACCTTGGGTCTCCGTTCTACACTACCACCAATAGATTCTCGCTTTGAAACAGTACAGGTGTTAGAAAAGAAATATAATCAACTTACTGGAGTTCATTGATCCTTTTATCACGTAAATTCTTAAGAAACGACACAACACGATGTGGCGCAATAACTGCACTGTTTGTTCACCGTCACAAAATTTAACACAAATTCACATGGAATAGTTAATCATTTGTACATTGATTGCAATTTTAATGAATGTCCAAATCAATTATTCACAGTTCATCACTACTTATAATTTCACCACGTGCTTTGATTATGCAAGTCTTTTAAATTCGTCAAATGTGGTAAATTCTTATTGCACTTATAACGTTAACTGAACAATAATTTATAATTATTAAATGTCAGTAAGAAATATCTTGATTCGTTAAGATAATCAGCATTATGAAGTTCATTAGCATCGTGCCATGCACATTGCCAGCTGAAAATCAGTCATTGACCAAAATCTTGAATAATTTCACATAAATATACAACTTTGTCTAATTACAAGTCTAATAGGAACATCTAACAATTGTAATTGCAGTTATACTTCACCAACTATCCTACCTACATCTGTTAATTACTGACATACTAGTCCAAGTGTCTTCTTGGTTTCATAATTATGTTTCTACTCGAAATCATCATAAATATAAAAATAGAAAATGAGATTCAATGTGCATGACTCAGATAATAATTTATTCACGACTGTTTCCTCACTCCTTTGCCATTTCATGTCCCACTCCTTTGTCACTGTTTTGAAATTAAAGTAAAGATGGTCTTACAGGAGCGGTTGATGTGGTAGGAACCCTGTGGCCGAAACCAATGCTACCTTCTCATTAACCTCAGTTGTTTTGTGTAGGCACCTTGGATCTGTTGAAAACGTGATGTACTTGTTCATGGACCTCACTCCTTTGTGAGCCGCAAATTTTCCCGTTTTCGTAGAATCATCCAGATGCTTTTGAAATACATAAATCGAACCCCTGACAGGCGCAGCGTACCTATGTGGGGACGGAGAGGGGCGGTCCGCCCTGCCGCTACCTGTAGGGATCTCCGAATGGGACAGTAAAAATAATTTAAACTCGTAAATTTTAATATAAATATTATCTGACACGTTTTAAAACTGTAAATTATATAAAATTTAAGTTTATTAAAAAATCATAATCCAATTTCAATTCTTTATAATACATCGGAGCGTAGGATATGCAATTGTAGGAATACAAACTCTTTTGTGTAAGGGGACCTCCAAAATCCAAAAGAAAACTTCGTCTACCTTAGTCTTTTAACATATGTAACATTTCTTTTTAACACTCTTTCAACATTTTAACATACTTACGTTACTTTTTCCGTCTACCTTACTGTTTTAACATGGGTAACATTTTTTTAGGTGAAAGGAAAGGAAGATTGAAAAGTTAACTGCAAGAAACATCACACAGCAATGTTTGGAAGAATAATTTAACGATAGATACCGGCATAGAATTCAATATAAGTGAAATAATCATAAAGTATCCCTAAAAAAACTATTTTATTGTCTATAATGTATGGTTCCGTCACTGCGAAAACAAATTTTAACACTGTTATAATAATCGATAAGAAGCTAGTGTGAGGAAACTTCTGGTATATGTGAAAGTGGATGTTGAATATGAAAAGTGAATGAGACGTGTGAAGGAGATAACGTGGATTACTGCAACGCAACGGTATGTAATGAAATGGGGCGTCATGTGTTGCCATCTGTGAAAGTGGATGTTCTACACATTTGTTCACCTTGAATGCATTTCTGCTCGGGCGTGTCTGCCAAAGGTAGTCGTCGTGCGCAAAGACTCTATTGAAAAAATGAGAAATATGTTCTGCCATTTTGTCATCTCGTTGAATCCATTACAGTTTGCTTTCCGATATTATGAGTACAACACCTGAAAGTAGAGCTAATGAAGACAAATTACGACTAAAAATGACAGCTTTATGTGATATTAATTCCGTCTGAATTCTAGATTTTTATAGAAAATAGAATATTATCGATTTTAAGAATATCGGAATATTATCGATAAAACTTTCATAATTGAAATTTATAATCAATGCTATTAAGTAGTAGTATTAAGCTTACAAATTCCCCATCACTTTACCATAACACAACACGTGCAAAAATAAAAATAAAAAAATTAATATTGTTCATATTCTGGTTTGGGTTAACAAAACTCACAAAGACGTTACTCTCCGTTATGGTTCAGTAAAAGGACAGAAACTGTGACAAGATGTTATAAAATGAAATAAGTATGTGACTTTGGATGAAATGGACCAACATACATCACATACTTACGAAATTAATGGTGCTACGGTATTTTTTAACGATGGCTTTTAATTAATCACTCTTTTTATAAGCATTTTCCCGTTTACTAAGTATTGAAATCACTAATATTGCTGCAACATTTCATTCTAATTTTTGTTGTTAAGTTTTTTTCTATTTTTGTGTTTAATATTTTTTAAATTTTTATTATTGTAAAGTCACTTATTGCTATTTTCATGTTTATTTAGTACCATCATTATTTTAAAAAATGAATAGAGACCTAATTTTACTAGCGATATAATTTGTAAAACTGGTGAGGATGCAACGAGGTGTTGTTAAATATTTAAAAATTTATATATTTTACTATATATGCTATATATGTTATATTACTATTTTGCTATTTTAAGAAATACTGCACGATCGACCCAAAACATTCCTACTAATAATGATATTTCTTCTAATGACCATTTCTTTTTATCTGTTGAACGTTTCATGACCGTAAAATCTCGTCATCCAGAAAGAGATGCAATCCAGGGAAGAGTATTTACTTCAGTAAAAATAATTAATTTATAGTATACGTGAGTTAGGAGAATTTTTTCGAAATAATTTACGGTAGGAAACTACTCAGGAATTTGTCATAGTCCTTCCGATTATTATTAAATATATAATGGTGAGTTTGAAGATTATCCAGTAACTTTTCCGTTAGTGAATTATTAGTTATAAGTTGAACTATTATTTTCTTCTTGAGGTTTCTCTGATTCTCTACTATAGAAGTTTACTATCAAACATTTGCCAAGCTATGTGTCACTATTTCAGAGAATAATTTACGTAAGATAATGAATGAAACGATTGTCTGAAATAGTGACACATAGCTTGGCAATATTTTTTTCTTATTTCAATTATTGCTAGGAAGAAGGAGGATATTGGGAGAGAAACAATATTAAACAAATTTTGCCACTGAATAAGATGGTCAAAATTGAATAAGAACCCCCTCCCCTAACCGTCCTTAGCCAGTAACAAAATTATTTAATGTTTTTTCCTCCTACCGTATAGTACTTTTTCTACCTTTCCCCACTCAATGTTTTAGGTAATACATTCTCCATCGGTCAGTCCTGTTATTGTGATAGATACCACCATAATTATGCAGTTTACTGACTAATTTAAATATACATTTTTTTCTATTCATTTTGTAAATAAGTATTTCACTAGTGTTGTATCTGCATCTGTTTGTATTCTCATTTTCGTTTTGTTACATTATTAATGATATAATTTTTTAGTCTGATAATGTTGAATATTTCGTCAAAAGACTTCTTGATCAAAAATAATTAAAAAAGGGAACAGCCTTCGTTTGTACTTTAGCCTGAAGAACAATTTAGTTATTATGCTATATGTTCTTACTTATACAATGGCGAAAGTCAAACACAACTATTCAAAAAACGTACAAGATGCGATAAATGACAACACAATGAACACTGCTGAGCCAATACAAAACACAATATGCGATGTAAAGTAGAACATTGAAATGAAATGTTTATATTCACAAAAGGAACGTCATTACANTTCACAAAAGGAACGCCATTACATTAATCAGTGAGTCTTTAAACATTCGATAAATTTCAAACCATGTAAACGGCACAGATTAACCATTTTTTGGAGTTCCTTGGACTCGCATTAATTATTACCTGTGAAACCCCATTATTTAGATAGTATGTATCCACACAAGTCGAAACCAGTTCTTAATCGACTTAAAGGAACCATGATCTTGAACATGCATATCACCCGAGCGTGCCAGTGCGTCTGATGCGATCAGCCGAAAGTCGCTCCTGAAATGATGCTTAGTTGGTGTGCTATTTCTCTTGAAACCACTGTCTTGGACGAATTTGACGAAAAAAATTCCTCGAAAGTAAGGAATGTAATCGAATTTTGGGTGGACACCACGAGTCACGGTTTTGAAGACGGACGAAGAAAAGACAGGATCAAACAATAATCCACATGCACGTAAGCTTGTGAAAATTACGTCACAGTTATTCGTTAAGGTTGAACTTTCAAATGAATTCTCTCGTATTTCTAATGAAAGATGTGGGAATAATCAAACTATTTCATATACTTTATTTTTAATAAATGAGTGTTTATGTTCTACTCGCTTGCTCTTTTGTCGTTTATGTTTCGCATGTATTCCAAATCAGTTATTGGAAACAAAAAAATATCCTGTTGTTGTAAATTGTAAAGTTAATAAATTTTCTTCACATATCATTATTAATTTTATTGTGAAAACAAGACTAAAATCAGAACCAGAATAATTAAATTTCAACTTTATGAGGTATATAAAAGAAAGGATTATATGAAAGGTATTGTATATTCGTCGCCTTTTTCCATTTTTTTCTTTCAGTAACCAACATAATTTTTTCGTAATTTTCTTATACGTAATTCAATTTTTTTCATCAGTTAGTGTGTTTGTTCGGAATGACATACATGCGCCAATTCTCATGTAGTTACATAGAATGATTGAGGAATTAGTCCCAGATACATATTTGTTTTTGCGTAGATTGGTAGCGAACAAAAATCTGGCTCAGGATGGAAGCTGATAAGAAGGCCGCATCTTCAAGTCACACACAAATGTGTTTGCTTGGCAAGAGGAATCATATCGATCGCACCAATGTATTTAAAATAAAATTAAACTTTAAGATTTGTTTTGTAATAATATCAACAGTTTTTGTTTTATTATTGTAAAAAAATGAAGAGAATATTTGAATGCAAATTTACATGTTTATATGATTTAGAGACCCAGAGTGGACAACCACCTTTTTCTCCATCTGGGTACGACACAGGTTGAACTCTCCAATATTGATTGATTTCCAATATTGATTTTTGTGTTGATGAAGGAAATGTGATGGGAGTTGTGCGGATATATTTTCAAGATAAAGTTCTTTCTCATGGAAAATCAAAACAACAAATGTTTAAAGTGACATAAAAATAACAATCTTTATTTTATTAATTATTTTATAAATGCTGTGACAGCGCTTTGGACGATATCGTGAGGTTGGTGGGAGGAGGGGTGCCGGGGAGAGGCGATTACCAGGTGCCAGGGGCGGGGGCCACATTCACATGCGCGCTGCCGACGATGTGACCGGGCAGAGGAGCGGTATGCACAGCACCACGAGTCACGGCTTTGTACCTGCAAACAGACATTACTTTTCATTAGCACAAAATTTTCTTTGGCATTTCTTATTGAACATAATAATAAAAATAGTTAAATAGTAATTCAATTAAATTTGAGATTTTAATTTTTAATGATATATACGAACAATAACTACGTTCTCAAAATTATTCTGCTATGCCTGATGTTGTTTGCTAGTGAGTTTCATTAGGATTTTTAAGTTTTGTAAGGAAATACATTGAATACTTATAATATTATTATGGAAACGCTCATAAACGTACACCATCATTATTGGGACTTCCTCGTTCTTCTAGTAACAAGTTTTTGCTAGGAAACTAACATCGTCCAAAGAATATTTCAAATTGCTAAAATGTGTTTTGAAACGTTCCATTTCACATTCTAGTTATTCTGATAAATCGTGTAGTGTGAAGATGAGTTCTTCTTTTCACTATGCGAACAAAATGTTGAATAATAATTTCGATAAGTTGCATTATACCTATTTATGTCATATTACATTTGAGAAATATTTCAAACGAAACTTCGTGAGCGGTGGAGTGAGGTATTACATTTTATATTTCCTGTTCGAAGGAAACAACGTCAGAGAAGAGTGCTGAGGGTAGGGTTAGCGTAAGGTGCGACCTTGAAGAAACGAATCGGACCAGAGAAAAGGACTGAATCTTTTTTCTCACTGGAGGTTGAGTTGAGGTTTGTTGGGGGCCGTCATTACATCACGTACCGGTAAAACTATCTCACTATTTTTTAACACCTCACCATGACGCAGCTGTTACGATGCCTCCCAATAACAACGTAACGCTAGCCCTATCCCTCCCTCCATTTAAAGAAAGTTTCTGTGTAATTAAGGAAAGTTTTTGTATAATTTGGAAAAAGGCATAAATTTTGATTTATTGACTTAATTACTCGTTCCTCATTGCTTAGTATTCATATTAGGCAGTTGAGTGTACGATTACCTCTAATGTTTAAAAAGTTACCGTTATGTAACACAAAAGCTAACACCTCCTACACCGCCGTAACGTAATGGAACGACACTTATTTACCCAACAATGGCTTAGCTGGAAACTACCACCTCACTTGCCTACGTTCGCGTTTCCATCACTATTTATCAGTTCATAACGAGTGTAGTACTGAGGATACTTACGCAGCTCCGTGCACAACGGGGGCGTGCGCAGCGACGGCGAGAGGGGCGGCGTGAGCGGCGACAGCGATGGGGGCGTGCGCAGCGACAGCCAAGGGGGCGGCGTGAGCGGCGACGGCAAGAGGAGCGTGTGCGAGGGCGGCATGGTGAGCGACGGAGGCGTGAGGAGCCCAGGCGACGGGGGCGGCGTGCGCTACGGAGCCGTAGGGGGCGGCGTGCGCTCCGTAGCCGTAGGGGGCGGCGTGCGCTACGGAGCCGTAGGGGGCGGCGGCCAGCAGAGGAGCGCCATGGGCGAGGGAGGGGACGGTGAGGGCGGTGTAGGTGCCTCCGAGGAGACCAGCGCGGGCCACAGCCACGACGCACACCAAAACGACGAATGCGACCTACAAGAGACAAGACAGGAGATTATTAGCACCTAAGTAAAATAGGAATTTGCAAAATTATAATTCAAAAACATCATTTTAGAATTAATATTTTATTCGTTATTTTGACACTGCGTTTCTTTTTTCTTTTTTTTTCACACTAAGTTTTTCATCCCAAATTTCGTATCCACCCAATTAATTACCTTTAATTCAGTGAAACTTTTAATTACCTTTTAATAAGAACAAAACCTTTCATGAAGGAATATTTCTTTCAAAATAATTTAATATATCTTACGGGATATATAATATTATGTATCGAATAGTCTGCTTTTTGAAGAATGCAAACGAAAGCTCGACACTAATTTAACATGTTTGTGGAACTCATCTTGTGTGTTCTTTAAAAAATTAAATAAAAATAATTTTTTATGACCTATATAATATATCACATTTTAAAAAAATGTATAATGTACGTTGTTTTATTTAAATTATCCAGAGTTTATTACTTCAAGTCGTACATTTTTCCATTCTAACATTGATTTCTCGTTGTTGGAAGCTGAATGTGTGGGATATAGCACAAAGCTATTAAATGACTATTTTCTTCGTTTTGTTTTTGATAACAACCAGCAAACATTCAAAAATTCATAATTTTTGTGTGAGATTTATCTTCAATTGTATATTCAAGCAACCAGATTATGGTCAGCTGGAATACGATAGGATACTTGAATAATATCTCCAAATATTACGGGACTATGGGCACCCGGTGCAAAATATAAAGTGAACCAGGTAAGTCGATTTGTTGTAACATAAATGTGAATTTAAAAATATTTTCGGTCCAACTTATCTCACCTGATGTTGCAAAAGACACCATTTCACATGAATAAGAGATCTTTCTCTTCAAATGCTTTAGAAGTTTTGAAGGTGTCCTCCGTATTGTTTTCGAAAGAAAAGTAAAAAAAGAAAAATTCAGTCCCCTTGACAAAAAAAATTGACTTTTGCAATTTTAAAATTGAATGTGTGTGATAAACACGGATTATTCCATAACTTTGGATAACATCTTCCTTAAAATTATTTATAATTTTGATGTAAATTCGACAGAACGTAAATATTATCATGAGTCTTTGCAGCAGAAATTTTTTTCCGCTTTACGTGAGAAACTTCGAACTTACTTTATACGTTAATTTATATCAACGAAGAGTCTAAAACACTATTGTCGATGAAGACTTTTTTTAAAGTTTGGAAGTATGAAATTTGCCTGATTGATTTGCAAGGCATAGGTTCTTAAATATTCCCTATTGCGGATGCAACAATTCAAGTAAAAAATTCCTTTTGTTTCTGTAATTACATAATTATGCTCCAACATTTAACCTTACGAAAACGCGTTCACCAATTAGGAAAGTGGTATACCGCTTTTTCCAGAGTTAATCCGAAAGTTGGAGTGTGCTACTCACCTTCATGTTGAGAGAAGTAGAGTTGAACGGTTGGGTTCAGCGTACTGACTGCAGTGTGTGTCCGAGCTTATATACTCAAGAGAAGGGAGCGGTCGATCTATGCAGTTTCCTATGACCTTCCTCTGTTTCTCCTACTTCATGTAACGGATTATCACAACATCCGGATTTTCTCCCTGAAATCTCCTTCTTCTTTGATCATTCTCGATAGGGATAATTTACCTCCTCCCCCCATTATCAATCTCCCGTATAACCTCCTTTAACCCCTAATCAACCCTATAGCAGGTGCCGTTTTTTTTTGTTTGTTTGGTACAAGGGAAGAGGTGCTTGAAGAAAGGAAGCAGTTCAAGGTTAAATGCCGCCTTCGGTCAGGGAAAGTCTCGACGTGCCTCTGTGCGCTAAAGCTCAACCAATGAAAACACGTCAATTGCTTTGAGGAATGTGACGTAACGTCAGTGGACATTAAATCAGACACGTTTCAGTGCGAATATAATGAGTGAAGAGATAAACAAAACCCAGGTGTTGACGATCGCTTGTTAAGTTGTTGCAACCACGTCTCTAGGGACAATATGGATAAGCATATATTATACTGACGTGGAAACCTTCATTGGCGTTAATTGACGTATCAACTGCTATAAGGTAGTAGACAATCTGTAATGATATTCCTTGAAATATCCTGGTTCTTGTATGCAAGTACATGAATGCGTTTCTATCGTTAGTCTTCACTATTTTAAGTTTGAATTTTAGCATTCAACATCTTAGTAAAGTACTGAAGAAGAAAAAAACAACTCATTTGATTTAGAACAAAACATTTGTTAACTACTACGTTGTTCAAATTACATAAATAAATTTTTGAAACAGATTGATGATATCGTTGCCAAAAACCTATAAAGTATTATATTTTGTAATTTACTTTTTGAATATGTATGTATTCAAATACTCTTTGATGTCTCCGTATTCTAACAGCTTGATTTCAGATGACTTTCTTTCACAATTATGGAATTACAATTTTAACTCAGAGTATGAACTAAAACCTCGAGTTCAAAAAGATTGAACGATTTCAGAACTTATTGATTGAAGTATTTTTCCTATGGTGAAATTGTCATTCTCAAACAATTTTATTATTAAGTAAAATTTTAGAAGCGACCACTTGTATTACCTTGGAGTTCATGTCGTTCAACATTGTCCCATTCAATACTTTGTGCTTACAATGAAATGTTTAAAAATTTAATAGTTAAATTCCAGCGCTGTTCAATGTTGGCCCGCGAAACTTTCTTTACGGCCCGCGAATTGATGTATATTTTACATCAATTTTTTTTATTAAACTTCGGGGACACAATTTTGTGTCATAAATCTATGCTGTCAAAAGTAATATTTGATGTGACATGTCCCGTGAGAGAAAACAGAAATTAGTGTTCGAAATTACCACGTCATTCCTTGGTATATAAAAATGTTTAATTATCATACTAAATATTAAAAATACTTAAAAAAGGAAATCTTTTATTTTTTTTAGATTAAAATAATACAAATATAAAATTGTTGATGATAAGCGAAATATCGCGTAACAAATAAATATGACATATTTATTTTAATCGTCGGGCAACATTTTTCCAAACCCCATCCCGTTCCTACCTGATCGATCGAAAGTGGATAGAAAGTGGCCCGCAGGTACAGCACTGCTTTATACCATTGTTTTAGTTAATTAAAATCCAAATAATTTATTTTAATCTACTTCTATTAATTTTCATATTATTTCTGATCGTTTTGTTTGTTATAATAAAAATTTATCTTATCAAAGTACCTCCATTACGGCCAGTAACATGGGTCTTCGTCGGTTTTCTTTTCATTTAGGTATTCTTGGAACTATTTGGATATTTTGAAGGAAGGGGATCCTATGGTATTTTGCTTGCTTCCAAAGACTTTATTGGCGTACTTTACGTGTTCACATTATTTGACACTGAATCATTACTGTTTTGAATGGTTTTGAATGAGAGCATAAAATATCCAGATTAATAATGACAAAAGCTGTAGAACTAAAGTGGAATTAAAATTCGGATTGGTACTGGCGGATGGAACAGTGAGGGTCTGGGGAAAGTGCGTTGTTCCCGCTCAGCTGTGTGTTGCGAGATATGTGTCAAGTGGAACCGTCACTATGACAACCGCTCGGCACTGATAAGTACGATTCCTAATTTTATTCAACTATAGACGGCGTTAGTAGGCTCGGTTGGTTGCCATGATGACTGTTGAGCGTGTTTCCAAACATATTCCGTAGTTGTGTTGTTATTCAGATGTGTTAACCTTTTACATTGCACTGTTATCGTAATAAACACTAGGAACTGACATGTATTTTGCGTAATGGCAAGAAAGAGAGTTATAAAATTCCATGTCATATCAGACGTCTTTTTGGGTACAAAAAAAATTATTCGTGAACTAAACTTCTACGTTCTAAGGTACATTATCTCACATATTCTTCATACTCGGGTATGATTCATACGGCACTTAGAAGTTTGTTTGGAAACACGTCGAGCGTTTGCTTCGGACGTGACGTTACACTAATTTCGTCTATTGAATGCTCAAGATTATCAGAAAGATAACTAAATTATAAATTATCATTAAATTATCGGTGTACATAGGCTGGCGTGTTTAAGACACTCCATATCTGTGCAAATGTAATTTCTTTAGTTCACTTTTGTTCATTCGTCAGATTTATAAATGTCAAAATTATCTAACATTCATATTTATTCCTATTCAACATTTCTTGCTGTTGAGATTCAATTCCTAAAAATGTAAATAAATATTAAAATAAAGTTTGAGAGTTTATTAACCCATCACTTGTCTGATTTTTCCCCAAGGAATATAATGTTTTTTTGTTTTTTTTTGAAACTTACAAATATACATGCCAATTATGATGTCGAATGACTTAGTAAATTTTTTCTTCATTTCTGTCATAATTAATACTTAAGCAATTTTTTTACAATATATATCGTAATAAAGAATTATTTAAATTTCATACGAAGCAATTTGAAATGCTTTCCTCTTATCTTCCTTTCCTAATTTACAATCAGTACATTGCTTCTACAATCATGTAGTGTCTTTTTAGTTTAATTTTTGTGGGTTTACTTATGTCCATGAACATAATACATTAAATTCGTAATTAAACAAAATATATTATTTTAAAAGCATAAATTTAATCCCAAACCAAGCATTGCTCGTTTTCCATGCATTGCTACATATATCGGTATTTCTTTTTGCCTTCTCTGTCATTGAATCGGAGAAAAGTTCAGCGGAGGTTTCTTAATGAATGTAAGGCATTCAGGATATTTCAGAATCAGTTTTCTAAAATTTTTGTACAAGGAGAACCCTGAATCCTGGTGAAACAGATTGGTTTATCAAAACAAAGAAATTCAAGGGAAGCATTGCACAAAACCGATGTTGTCCCTTCACTGCAAGGCTGTTCATCAACAAATAAATTTGAGAGAACCGAGAAGATGATGTATCCAATAAAATATTTTCAATTCCAAGTTAAAACTAGTCATTGTAACAACAAAATTCATTATCGATTGTTTGAAAAGTATTCTTATCGAATGAAATTTATACATAAGTACATTTATTTAAAGGACCAAAAAGTGGTTTTTCTTTAATGAATGAAGCGGTCAACTCGACAACTCTTTGAAAAGTTCTTTAAAATATAACAGAAATTGAAAACATAGTGTTCTTTTACGATTTAGAATTTCTGAAGCGACACGAAACAGTCGTGTTCACGAACACAATACTCGCAATAGAAATAATATTCATCGTCCTAAAGTGTTAATCACTCTTTGCCAAAAAGGACCTTATCATTCGGGAATCGTTCTATATAATTCCCTGCTCAAGAATATAAAAGACAATTTTAAATTGAATCTCTTCAAATCCGCAGTTCAAAGTTACCTACAGCACCAGTGCTTTTAAAATGTAAAATAATTTATTAATTCTAATAAAAGATAAAGTCGTCTTGCACTAATAAAGTAGTGTCTACTCAACCTTGGCACGGCTGTGTACTGTATCCCCATCCTGGCCCGGGTTTTTCTTCGGGAAGAGACGGATTTTTTATACAGACTCGCTAGGTTATTGCCTACGGGGGGCATCTATTGAAATAATAAATTTGGTGTTATTTAATAGTTACGATTTATAAACAGTACTTTCAGAGTAATCTATAGTTTGATATCAATACTTCTGAAATAACTTTTTGTGTCTTATTAAATACAAATTTGTTGGTAGTATGTTAATATTTTAACACGTACCAAACTATTTTTATTGTTAAGATTGTGCTGAAACGATAAATCCGTTTCAGCCTTAGGGCTCTTGATCGGATTTGATAGGATAATCCCTTGTATGCATTCGGAGAGTAAATTAGATTATTGCCCTCCACGTGGTCATACGCTGTTTGCACTGCTTTTTTGACAATAAAGTTATTTATTTACTTCTTGTAACCCATGAAATAGCTAACAACTCTGGAAACTTGCTTCGATGTACTTTTTACTTCCTTTGATTGCTCATAATTATCCAAATCCTATGTCTTTAAGATTTTTTGTGATATTCTTCTTCACGATAATTTAAAGTTACTCCAATTTCTTAATTGAGGTATATATTTTTTCAATTGAATTCTTTTTGCTATTATTGTATAATTATTCTGATTTCGTAGTAGTATTTACATTAGAATTATATGCATAATTACCCGTGTGGAACAGAATCAACTACTGTGCTCTCAAGAAGCAAGCACGGGATCATCCCGTATGTTCAGATCAAGTAAACTCGAAGAAACATACGTGTTTGGATATGACAGGTACACAATTCTAGTTTGCTTGTACAAAATTGTACAAAATTGTACAAAATCTGTACAAAATTCCTGCATAATTCTTTTTTCGATTTGCGATAGAAGGGGGAGGGCTTGGGAAATGGACATTATTATTGTGAATGTAATTTACATCAGAAATATTATAAGTAATAATATAGTTTTTTCGGTACTTTCTATACATGATGCATCATTAAAATATATTCGTATTTCGAGATCTGTGTTCTAGAATATGTGGGTCCAATTTCTATAATTATTGTTTCAAAATATATTTATCATTTAGTGAACATTTTTTTATGGCCACTTGTAATTTTGAATATACAGTACTTTCTACGATTCATATCATTCCTTTTGGCCTCATTTCATCCCTATTCCCTTTCTTGTACTTTTGAGGATAAAATTGTAACAATAATCCCTTAAAGTGGGCTGCTTCCGTCAAGTAACGTATTTTACTCAACGTGATAACTCGCATATTTTCATTTCTTTTCGATATTAAATGTATAATTACGACATTAAGTTGTGAGATCAATGATGCAATTGTAGTCTTATACGAATAATATCGCGCCTTTGTACTCATTGCGCAAGTGCCACACGTGTTTGAGGTTTTACTTACAATAGGAGCGCTAGTGTTCTTGGCTGCCCTTGAAGTTCAAACGTCTCCCGAGGGATGACTCTGGTGTCAAGCGTAGTCCAGAGGTTACAAACATCACGTGGAATTTGTGGGAAACTTTATTTCCTAGTTTAAAAAAATAATATTATGACTATTGCTATAATTATCTATTCGTCAACTCTTTACTCAAGGGAAATAATGAGATTTTCCGACATGCAAAAAATGAAAAATATAAAATGTATTTTTCGAAAAACGACAATTATATCTTTAGTTTTTCATCGAAACAAGATCGATCAAAAAGTTATAAAAATATTAAGATTCCTCGAAAAAGAAAAGATTAATTCGTATTCCAATCCTCAATTGAATATTTGATACATTATAATAGTGCGAAAGTGGGGGAGTACAAGTGTTTCCCGAGTTCACTAACTTCGAAATGAAGAAAAATTTGCTTGTGACTCTCGAATTTTACTAACTCATCTTCTGACTTAGCTTCACGGAATTCGATTTCCGTTTGAATTGGTTCTTCCATCGTGTTCAAGTGGTGCTGCGGGTGGCGAATGCTAGCAACCCTTCAGAAGCTTTAGTTTCTTCTCCCGCCACTGGATGGCTCTCGTAGTTCACTCGAGTCATCATAACCCAAAACAAATCAACCCAGAAAATAATTGTCAATGTTGTAATTAATGTCAATTGTTGTTAATGTTGTAATTAATGTTAATAATTGTCAATGTTACCATTAACAGGAAAAAATTCTTAACAAACAAAATAGTGTATCAAAAAGAAGTAAGTTTCTATGAGTAAGCAATCGTTAAGAAACATATTTATGAATAAAATTGTATTACTTACTTCTTAGTATGTGTGTAATTAGTACGCTGTTTTCGTTTTAATAATATCACATAACTGAACAGTCTGACCAGGAGATATGCATCTTTAATCGGATAAAAGAGACAGTGTTTTTTTTGTGCGCGTTATGTTTTGAATAGTATGATCATCTTCTTACTGATATGTAATCGTAAACGTCCATCTTGTTAATATATGATATGGATTTATTTTAATGATAGAGAAAGCTTTTGTACATGAAATTCAAGAAGATACTATGTTATTGATTTATCGTGTTCGAAAGGGCTCTAATGACCTTGACGAGCCGTAAAGCTACAAGAAAAAAAATCATATTGGACACAGTTTGTGGAATGATTTCGTTACCCAGACTTGTATATCAACATACTGTATATCATACAATAAATAATAATAAAACAATTGTCATATTAGAGTATAAACTGTGATGAGAATACGCAGTACTATTTATCCCTCATTCGCAATTTCACCAGACAACTTGTTAGTCGTTTGCTTTCTAAAATTTATTTGTACATTTCTGATTTTCTCCATACCACTAGAATAGGTTTAATTTTGAATGTAGCAAAAACACTCTTCATATTGTGTCTATCAAATTAGTTATAGTTAGTAAGTGTTTCGTCATTTTGTTAACATTTTGTTTTTATAACTGCTGTAGATAAGATACTTATGAAGCTTTTTTCACTATGTTCAAATTTATTTATTCCACGTCATCATGACCAGAAATATCATATTACGGCGCTATATGGTTTTTCTGAGGACGTTGACTTTATGGTTATTACTAGAATAAATGTGCACTATTTTCCTTAATTCAAAGCTGGTACATACTTATTTTTCAGTTTTTTAACACATATGTTTGTGTTGCTCAAAACATGCTAGAAATATGGTAGAGAAGAACGATTTGTGAGTAATATTTGAATTAAAATAGTTGGAAGGAAAGTAAAGTAAATGTTTGTAACAACTTGAATGATTTTAAAGGGGTTTTCGATTGACATCTTCACAATGCGGACTTCAAAATTGTTGCCCATAACAGATTGAGCAAGTGGTCAAAATCGTATCACTCTTATTAATTGTTTGAGGACACTAGAGAAAGATAGGATATTGTCGTCTGTGTAGCAGAGAATGTTGTCCCTAGTTTTATCTGTAGATCAGGATGATCGCAAGCCAGAACTGCTTCTCTGGGGTGATGGCAAGTCAGACTTTTACAAACGATCAATTGATTATGGTTCAATTACTCTTAAATAAGATAAAATGAAAATGTTTATAACAAATTAACACAAGCAAAGTAAGAAAATTTGTTACCTTATGAAAGCAATACCGTTTTCTTAGAATGAAATTGAGAACAGTGACTCTTGTGGAGAAAGGAATAAAACGTATGACGAAGACTTCGATCCTATATTCACAGTACAATTTCATGAAATCAATCAAGATTTCAAATGGTAAATTACGTTGAATAAGTTAATGGTTGATGCAAGCCATTCCATGCAATGCATGAATCCATGCAAACAGGACTTAAAACCAGATTAAAAGTATGCGTAAATTTTTTATGATTTAAAAATTACTATAAGTATGAGATACCTAGTACGTATCGGGATTTTCAGTATACGTGTGACGTAATTTCGGAAGAACTTTAACAATTGTTACATGGAGATGAAAACGTGATTGTGATTACGAGTACGCAAATAATACCTACGAGTATAAATCTTTCTAAACAACGGAGAAAAATAATCATGAAATGCAGTTGTTCCCTAACGTATGAATTTAATATTACTATTTATCTAAAAGTAAGGAAAAGGGTTGATCATGAAATAATGAAAACCAATTTATAAACACATGACATATTCCATTCAAAGAAATAATAAATATGTGTATAAATAAAATTAACATAGAATATTATTTCATTTCGTCATGACTAGAGGACATATTTGCATGTTTACAGACTGAAGCCTTAGGTTTGGTTAGAGACACATTACATACAATGGTGGAGAGGAGAATGGGGTAGAAGGCGGACAGTGCAGTGTGGTCGAACTTTCCGAATGCAACATTGGTTTTACTACTGTACTACGTTCACTGAGCGCTTTATGAAAAGAATTAGCACACTATTAAAAAAGTTATTTACACGTACTTAAAGTAGAACATATCATTGCACAAAATTGAAATAAAATATATATAGTTAAAATAATCAGGTACATAACATAATACTAGTTTATAAATAAATTATTTGTGCGTCTCTGTTGCCTAAATGCGAATCCATTAGCTTTCACAAATGTGTAAACAAACATAGATCATGTTCCATATTCCTTCAAACTATGACCCATTGTAATTAAATTACCACATACATTTGAAAAGACATCAACACACATTTATACATGAGTCGTTTATTGATATTTTAATTGAACTTTTCCACATTTGTACACTATCACCCATAAGTGTTTTATTAATATTATTGGCAAATTCCACAAGTTGCCACACGCCCTGTACTTCTTGTTTCGATTATTCAAAAATTGTTTGGGAATTTAGTGTCACCCCATTAGAAGTTTGATGTGATAACTTCCCTGAGTTTTTCAGTTGGGATTCGAACACTGAATGTGTTTCTATGCATGCGAGTGGTCAGACTACACGATAATTTTCCACGTTCTCCGAAACAAAAGAGGATTTTCAATAATGAACTTGGGTTCGAATTCCTGTCTATAATCTATTTTTGCTTCACGGATATTTCACATTTCTTCATTTATGAGTTATCGAACACATTCCCAACATTTGCGTCTTTCATAAACTAAGTTTGCATTCGAAGTATCACCAGACACCGCACCTTATGACTGCCATCTGTTTGGTTTGTCGGTTGAATGGGGATGGGGTTGGGATGTTTGCCTATTGCCCCTATTGTATCACATTTGAAGAGAGAAAGAAGACATTCAACAACCGAGTGGACGCGGCTGGTGGTGGCAAGGTGGTGAACGGGGCCAGGGGAAGGAATGGGGTTCTAATTACCCACTTTCCCCTGTCCACGCACGCCAACACATGCACACACCTACACCAACCAATATGGCTAATATGTATGATCACACCAACATTCTTTTATGTTTATATGTATATGCATAGATAAATCTTTGAACAAGTGCAGTACGTCGTCATCGCACCAGTTTTTTAAGAAGTTTTTTGACACTTAACCGTGTAGTTCATTCTTTACTTCTCTGGAGTTTCTCATTTGTGCAAGAACTTGACATTCAACTCCACTTGACTAGCCACTTCACTAGAGTTTCTTGACTAGAATATCGTTGATAAACGTCTTATCGATATAACACTTTCACTGAATGATTTTTCCATTCTGATTGAAATTTTGGTTCTGAATAGAGTTTTATTCAGAATGAACCATTATTCGAACTAAGCTTAATCAGTAATTGAAGTTACACTCTCAGGCAACACATTTTTGGTCGTCTTTCAGTACATTTTACATTTTAGCACAATGCAACACAGCGTTGACAAAATACATTAATTGTTTTCCGTATACACAAATATTTCAATAGCCAAAATTTTATATAAATAACTAGAAAAAAAGTAGGTCATAACGTAAATAAAGTAATATAACAAATTATAAACTGTGCGTGAAACATATTTTCTAAAACAGAAATTAGGTTATATAAGGAAATAAATTTTTAAAGAAGCTTGTAAAATTCCGAACACACTTTCCTGATGTCGCTTATGTTGGCATTATAAATGAGTCAAAGAGAGGAAACTGAAATTATTCCGATCTAGAATATTGTTCCTAGTGTTCTTCATTCAACGGGTCAACGCTCTATTGCCTTTTTAACATTTTTGGGCTCTGAAATTTATATTATCACATTAAATTTTGTATTATTCAGTAAAAAATATAGGATTTTGGACAATTGCGTGAGTAATAATAGTATTAAGAAGGAATTATAAAATATATGTGAGATATGAAGGTATTCTGAATTTTCTTTGGTGCACTGAATTGTGTAGTTTGTCATTATATTAATATCCGCTCGTTTCTAGTTAATTCGTTCCTATTTTTTATTTGTATGTTTCCATTCTCAGCAAAAGTTGAAGTCACAAATTGATTTCCCTTCTCTTTATTCGTAAACATAAGTTATGTTCAATTTTTACGGCAATTAATCAATAAGAAAAAAATTAACTCCAGTTAGTTTTTATCAACATTAATATTGATTTTGAAAACATATAAATATAATATGATCCTCCAGGTCTTGGTATGCAAAGAAGTATTATCGTCACATGAAAGTACGAGGCTACATTGTCAACTGTAAATAAAATTGGTCAATTGCTTCAATTTATCTGGACATTAGTTAATAAATAAAGTACCGTCATATTATTTTTCACCCAAGATTGGTATATATATAAATCAATTTATGTTGAAGAGTTACATTAAAAATAGAAAAAAATTAGTAAATTTTGGAAGAGATAAACATAACAAAAATGAGATGTAACTTTTATAACTTTTTCCTTGTTTCTGGAAATACATCTTTGCTCTGGATTGTAGCAAGATAAGGAACATCGAAAATGCATTGTATACGAATAACAATTTTTGGTAGGTGAAATATTTGTGTCAAAGTGTGTTACTACTTAAAGCACATTTGTCGTGGAAAAACATTTTCTTGTTTCCTCCCTAACTTTGAGAGAGAAGGGCTCCATGGTTTAAAAATTTCAGTTTGAAAAATATGTGAAATATCGAAAATTATCTTGGTATCTATGTGTTTCGCAAATTAAAGGACGCTAAACAAATTTTTGGGTTTCGTTACTTAAATGTTTATGGATACGCAATCCTTAAATCCATAAGCATCAGAAATAATATTTATTCGACTACTAGTATCCAGTGATCCAGACAGCTGTGTAGTGGAACTACGCTTTGGATATTCAAGATCACACCCTATGGCTCTGGGGGTGGATTTTACCTCTCTAATTGACATGAATTGTTGTCAATCGTTCCAGGCTGTGGGTTCACCAACGATAAATGACGCAAAATGATCTTCTAATACACCACGGATTATGCACAATTCCTCCTCTTCCCCTTGGTCAAAGAAAATCTCAAAGAGTAAAACAAAGGCATCTAAGAACAATCATGGGAGTTGTAAGAACTGAAGTAATTATTCTCGAATCATGGAACCCTTCTTTACCGACAGTCGGAGGGTAGAACTGAGGAGCAGAATCTCCGGTAGGGAAATGAACCACTGCGCACATCTTACCGTTAGAAGCATGAAACAAATCGTGTTGATTTGAAAAATTACCTCCATGTGCCAAGTTTAACACATAGGTCACTCATAGCCGTGCTAGGTGCGGTGAAACAATGAACTAAACAACCGTCGCCGCAGTTGTAGTTGAGAGTGAACTGCTGTCACTCCGTAGTTCTTCCCCCCGAGTCAGAAATATGTTTAATACAAAGTATAGACTTTGCTTTGTCCAATGAATTAGTCGTTATCATCTTCCAAGAAGCATGGAATATCTTGCTCTCCCTCTCAAGGCAAACCAAGCGCCGAGTTGGTTCCAGGAGGCCAGTTGAGTAGTGGTCCTTGTGGGAAAGCTCTAAGCGTTGCTTCAGAAACTGCGTCTCTTGGTCGCCCTCCATTGGCGATCCAATGAGCGAAGGGGGTCGCTGGTATCTGATTTAAGCGACCGGGGCGCCTGCAGCTGCTGGGCGTCTCCTGCTTTCCCTGCAGCGTTGGCTGCAGTTGCTGCCCTAGGGCAGCGGGTGGCTACCTGCAGCACAGCACACAAAGAGAATTTACTCTCCCAAAGGAACCATATCTCCAAATCGAGTAAAAAAATCGTCATGTCCAAGAACAAAAAAGGTGGACTAATCACACGACTCTTAATGGAGTGTGGGATGGTGAGAAAATGGAACAACTTGGAAATAATTAAGAAGAAAGGTTGAACAATACCTTTTCCCATCCAATACTCCGATTTTAAATTTATTATCGCGTTCAACATTAATATTTAGAAACTCAAATATTGTCATCTCTGTTACGTAGACCATAGCTTTTAAATCACTGTTATACAAGTATTCGGGAGTGATGTAATTTGTTAGGAGAAAATAATATGAAAAAGTAGCACATATTAGACCCGTACCAAAGTTAAATTATTTCTTAATACATTCAGCACTTGAGTGATAACATCAATTAAATTTGAACAACGGCAACATTAAAAAATCATTCACGATATGCTACAATATGTAGTTCTAAGATGTCTTTGTAGAAGAAGTATTTTAATTCTTATTACAGAAAAATATATTTATATATTTACTATAGTTTTTACAAGTGAGCTCGTTTTACTGTGTATTTACGAATCCTGTTGCAAAATGCAGAGTTATGTTGCAGTGCATGTGGGGGAATGGCTGGTCCTCGCCCAGTACGACCCGGTGGTCTACTGAAACACGTCCATTACGTTCGATCCTTTGAACCTTTACACGGGAGAAATACAGACGAATCAAATTCACCCCTCTGTAAGACCTCTACCTAACAGCTCCATCGTGAGAACTCTCTATCGGTTAATTACAAATCAAGTTCTCATTTTCTGAACTACATGGAGTCAATTAAATTGAATCAACTAGATACAGTAACATTGGAAGCTGGAATATGACAGAGTTAGGTCTGAGACCATTTGCAAAGGGGAAAAGAGAACCAGTTAGAAAATGAATACTTAACCATCAAATTTATTCCAGTCTATCTGTTGACCTGAGTAACAAACAGGTTAAGCGGAAAATATAGATCGGAAATTAAACATTAAATATGGCCGGAATCAGAGTAATATTAATGGATTTGGTCATGTTAATTCATTTGTTGTAATACCATTTTCATTTCGAACCTCGTCAAATATGTATATAAGAACTACTCTACGAGCTAACTACGAACCTCAACACGTAGGTACGTGTGAAACCGGTAATAAAGTGTCCACAGCATTGTGTGCCACCCGGTTCACTCATCTCCTTTACGGGGATGTGTCTCAGGTCTTCCGAGGTTCAGGTCTGGGTTGGAAGTTGTGTACATTTGTGGAAGGCGAACGTGTGGTGTATTGGTTAACACCCCTGTTATCAAAACAGGAGTCCTGGGTTCGATTCCCGGTTTGTCGTCATTTTCACCTGACCGAAAGTTATCACATGTCTTCTTCACGAGTAAGGTACACGGAAGAAATATGTAGAATTAGTCTGATGTTTGGGTTTGTGACAAACATGTAAATTAAAGTCCTTATGCATTGAAATGAACAAAGTACTTGTATAGGAGAGAAGATCGTAACTGTAAAGGAATGATATTGCTCTCTTAGCATTTATGAATATAAGTGATTGATGTTAATAAACCAGAAAAAAAAATTCTTTAATTCAAGTCAGCCGCAACATATAATTCAAGTCAGCCGAATATAATTGAATATATTTTATTCAGTTTACCGAGAGTAAATAAACTCTTGATAAATGAAGTTGTTATATCTTGAATCTATCTCGTGCTTAGTATGCAGATCTGGGATTGAATTATGTATCTTGTATAATGTAAGCACACTTAATGTATGCAAAGACTTAACGAGTTATTTAATTTTCCACGACCGTGTATTTATTCAATTACAAGATTTCAGAACCTGATGCTTAATTCAAGATTAAATATCAGATACATATATAAATAAACGTGTGCTATAACTGTGTTATTTTCTCATATGAACCGTTTTAACATTAAGAGAAGTAAATGGCACATTCCTCTAATACAGAGAGGTTTGTCACAAAGTTATTTTAAAGAAATTCAAGACAATAGGGATACTATTTTCAGATACCTAAAAGAAATAAGGTAGCTATGAAAGTTCATGAGAAGTTAATAGGAAAAAACTTTGTTTGTTTGTTTTTTCTACCAATGATTCGTGTGATGATTTAACGTTTGATTTCTTAGACTCCGGACGATAAAACACCATGTGCCGTACATCACAGATTCAACGCTGGAACAAGGTTAACGGCGCAATTTTTTCACTGTTTGAATCCATTTAGTTGAGCAAAATGGAGGAGCATGAAAATATATTTTGCCTCGTTTTCTATTTATTGACACATCAATTTCCAGGTCGTGTCCTTCTTTAAAAGGAACTTCCTAGCCATAACAATCAAAGAACACAGAAGCAATTTGCACAGTTCTTAAGCGAAGCTGCGTGGCGTCGTTACTATCGCCATATGACCATCGCTAAGCCTAGTATGAATCGTGTGAACGGATGCATTTATGCAACACCATTTACAAAGCGTGGCTGTGTGCCGACCTCTGATTGTAACCCAAAGTTGTATCGCGTATAATGCGTTCCATTCGATATGAGGAACTTCTGAGTTAGGTCGTAATCAGAGGTCAACTCACGTGAAAATACTGCTACACAAGCATTGGGTTCCCCCTCCGAATCCTCTTTTTCAAGGTATTAGTTGGGTCCAAGCGGGTTGCATGAGTTAGAGCCGTATACCCTTTACACTCTTCGCCATAAAATAACAGTAGTGTCAATTTTTTGATTATAATTAACATACTTTCTTCATTGAGAATAAACAGCACTAAAAACTTACACTTGTTCATTTTCAGGTAACTACTACACACTAGCTGCCTATGTAAGAAAATTTATGTTTTAATCATAGGTAATTTTGAAATCTTTTTAAAAGACTCAAATAGTAAAACATGTTGTACGAGCATGATGTTAGAAAAATAATGGGAAGTAAATTAAGACAAACTACCTGAATGTAGTGTAATTCCTGAACAGGATTGGAGCCCAATTCACGCCCATGATTAATAGTTCCTTCCAAACCATTTACAATGGTAATTACTGGGGGGCAATTCGGGTGTATCTTAATATGAGCTCACCTGCAGTGCTTATGCCTGGGCAGCGCTGGAGGGGCGGGTCAGTAGGAGCCTGGAGGAGGAGGTGCTCCACCTGGGGCGACTTCTCCCAGCCACGAGTCGGGGCTGGGAGGGAAATCTGGGTAGCCATGAGCAGATGACGAGTTGCTGATGTCGGAGGCAGGACCGGCTCCTCCGCCCAAGGGCCCCGTTGGTGGCGCTCCTGAAACAGTGAGGAAAAACCCAAATGAAAACCACACCCGCTGATTCTCGAAAAGCGTTACAAAGATTTGCCTCAAACCCTTCCACGAGAGTTCTTTTTGTTAAACACCTCATTGCGTATGAGGAGCCTTTTAAAGTAAATATAATTAATAAGTAAGAAAGACAAGTGAGTCCCGCCCTTCCGAAAATCTCTCCTACCACACAACACTGCAAACAAACCAGATGTAAAACCTGGCATTGATTTATCCCCATTATTCACAGGCCAATATCCCAATTTGTCCACTCAATCTAAAAATCAAATGAATGCACCCCCTTAAACTGCATTTACATATTAACGTACAAACCTATTTAACATTTAAAATATTGAATTCAGTTTTTAGTTACAGAATAACAATTAACAAAGTTAAATTTTAGATCGGGGCTCAGGGGGGAATGATGCGAAAGTTATAACCTCTCTTCCTTAAATGCCACCCTCACCTTCTTGAGGTGGGTCCTGTTAACACAAACGAGGCTCTGGAGACCGAGTATTGGCGGGATAACTATACACATTTGCACAAAAGAGGAAATGCCCATACGTGTCCATAAAACATATAAACAGACTATACCGGTGTTCAGGTCGAAAGGTGGCAGACCCATCACGAACACGCGGAGATATTTTCCAATGAGCAGTACCCTGTTGAATCGAAATTATTACAGAAACGATGGCAAAGGAAAAACGGACCACACTGATGAAGACTTTGGGCATAAAACGGAATACGAGAATCGGAACATGGAGTGTTCGTACGCCAAGAAGGGCAAGGAAATTAAGAGAAGCAATAAAGAACATGGAGAATTACCGCTTAGACCTGCTTGGGATGTCCGAGAGAAACCTGGAGAAGGATAGTGGAAAGAGAGATCTGGGAAGCTGGAACAACGTGGAAACAGATCATCCCGCTGGCGGAAAACAGAGTGAGATGGAGGTCCTTTGCCGTAGCCGTATGTTCGGAAAAGAACTGGAGGACTGAAGAGAAGAGAGAAATTTTAGATTAACTTCATCCACCTTCGAATTTACAAGAAATATACGAGTTTCTATTTAAAATTAAATATATAGGGATTACACCCTCCCAATATTTCTCACTTCTTTCAAACGTTTTTATATGATGAAACTAGTTTGAAAGAAATCGGTGACAGGTTGGTTGGAAGACGTGGTCACCAAATAAAGAGAGGCATTGAATACCACAAACGAGCACGTTTTAGTATAATATCTATGGAAACAAGAAGTGGTAACATTTATGCACAGGGAAGTAATGAAATTTACATTAAATATATGAATGAGAATGTAGATGATGACGTTTGCGTTTTATTCATATGGTGGAACACTAATGAAGACATTTTCTGCACGTCGAAAATAACATTATGGAATGTTGTTCTACGTGAAATACGCGAGCCATACACGGTCCTCTCGTGACTGCCTCAACCTTGCGAAATATCTTATTCTGACTTTAAACCCATGTTTGTCTTCGCAATCCAGTTCTCCTATTAAACATACCTTTATATATTTATATTAATAACATTAATTGATGAAAATGAATCCCTTCTTGGTATGGTGCAGCAAATGTCAACGAAATTCAACTTCTTCCTTTTGTGATTCACGAAAAAGGCAGGAGTTTGTCGTGTCACTATTACAACTATTGAAGACACGGTGTGTCCCGGACGTCCGGGTAAATTGAGTGTCGTTTAGTAGAACGTACGATAGGGAACATTTCACGAATTTCAAGATAATACCAATGATGGACTCCGTGCCATTTATGCTCGGGTGCCCGGGAGATATCGCGTATTCTTAGACACCAACGTTTCGGCCATCCTCCGGACTAATATCGTACTCGAGTGTGGCTGACATTAATATGTTCGAGCTATAAAAAGGGTCTCAACACGATGGCTTCAACGATNACTCGAGTGAGGCTGACATTAATATGTTAGAGCTATACAAAGGGTCTCAACACGATGGCTTCAACTATGGTAGAATGGCTGACATGGTGAATGACTCGAACAGCCAAGTATACACTATATTTGCTCGAAGTGCGGAAACATGTAAATATGGGTAAAAGTGTGTAATATTTTATTCCTGGAACATTATTAAAGGTCGGTGAGAATGAACTTATTTAACAAAGATTTTTTTCGGTAAAACCTTAAAATATCATACTTATAAAACCTTCAAATTCATTATTTTAATCCAGAATTGGAGTTCTTTATTCAATCGATTATTCGGTACATATCGAAAACTGTTCATTGTAAATCGCACGGAGATAAAAAATAAAGCGATTTTAAGAAGAATATTTTAAGCACTCGGAAAATAATTTAAAAGAATAATTCAAAAGATTCGGCTCATCTGTCCGGAAGAACTGTTCAGTTAGTGACCGAGATCCTCCTTTGAGGAGCGCCATAGGCGTTGGCTATTAGGGTCCACGTGAAAACTAATCCACCTTCGCTTGGAGAATCAAGAACACTTTTCCCGAAGTGGTAGACCTTGCTGTCACCATTTCTCCCTCATTACTCGCACAGTTACAAACTAGATTTCTTCGCTTCTTTTGGAGAATTACATAAGGCAATTATTTACAATTTCAAGACCGATTCGAAAACTGTAAGAAGAGATGCCGAGGAATACACAGTACACAAGGTGTGTTATTAGAATTATAAAGATTATTGTTACGTATAACAACTATTTCTATGATGAGATTTTTATGCTAGTAAGTTATTTTCACATATAAAAACCCGTTATACGTTATTAGCGGTCGTTCTAAAGAAGTGTTTTGTAAAATTGTTTTCGGATCCTTTTAATAAATATTCCAACTATTTCTTGAGTGTTTCAAATTTCTTATTGTACAGTCAATATCCGAGTTAATGATATTTGAATTGGATTTTTAAAATAATTTTTACTGTTCCTTTTTCTAATTGTCGACATTTGTCTTTGACGGATTCATTTCTCAGTAATCTGAATTTTGTTTAAATGTTGGTTGAATCATTCTACTTTTTCTACATTGTATGACGCGGGAAATGGAATATTGAATGGTTTACGTCATGCATCGTCTCGTTCAACGTTGCTAGAGAAACATTTTTTTTCTGATTCTGTTCTTCTCATTCGATGTAAATTTTCATATATGAGGTCATGTCTATATTAAATATGTGTACTATGGACTATTACAAGTGCACTATGAAATTGCTATTACTGCCGACATCCTTCTTAGTTAATGTAAACTTCTCAATATATCGCTCATGGGCTGCAATAGTGGTACAACTAAAACATACGATTTTTGGACTAACTACAAGTCTTAATGTAAAAAATTTGAAATTTCTTTCCACCAGAAATACTGGCAAATCTCATGATTCAATATTACACAGTAAGATGGCAAATGTGTTTCGTGACTAGTCCTTAATATTGGCTGTACTGCACGTTTCGCAAGCCTCTTACAAACAAACAGATTTTAAAACAGTCAACGTTACATCCTCAAGATCGAGAATAAAAAAGATGTCCTTCGAGCAATTAACGTTGAAACAGAAGCTTACAGTAAACGTATCTCAATATCTTAAAAGAAATTCGACGGTTTACAAAGTTTAATCGCCAACAATGCAATACCAAGGTGCCACACAAATTTCTACAATAGTCTCGAATTTCAATCTAAATTAAATCGTTTCACTTAAGCCCATCAAAACTATTTTGTTGTTCTCCTGAGTATTTTATGTACAATGTTATGTAACAATGTTAAATATTCCATGTTTTTATATTTAACACGTATAACATTATTCAACTTTCTGATATGTATGAATATGTCAGCAAACATGTTTAAATTTTTTTAAAAGTTTATTTCATTAATTCTAATGCAAAATGCTATGTAAAATTTGTTTTATAAAGTTTAATTTAGTGTTTGTAATTTTGTTATTTCTAGAATCCTTATAATGTTTACTTAGTCCAATTTAATAAAAAGAAAACATTGCTGTAATAGTGCACAACTCACAACATTATTTCAAAAATGGAATATGGAGGGCGAATTTTAAAAAAAATATTATAATTTACCATTTAGAGAAGACGCCCGTTTGAAGGTAATCTCTTTTAATTAAATTAAGACATGTTTTTTTTCATAACGATAAAAACCCATTTATCTAAAAAATGTGATTTTTTAAGTTTTGCCACTAATAGGCGATACGATGTTGTAATAAATATTATTTGATGTTAATGTACGGAATTAAAATTTATCACAAATTATGTTATTATTTTAATTTCTATCACTACAATACATAGTAATGAGAGGGTTATGAGTCTGAATTTTTATTCCAAATTCATATCAACTAGATGATAATATTAGATTTTTAATAAAATGTAATAAGGAAACCAAGTAAGAAGAAGAACCAATATTGCGTCGGCATCTCACCAGATGAAAGCTGGCTTTATTGGCGATAAACGATGCATTTGAAGGGCGACCACATTGTAAAAAAAACGAAAACTGGCGAACGGAAGAAAATTTGTTCTTCTCCTGTGACTATATAATTAGCAAAATAATTTTTAATCAAACGAATATTTTGAATGTAAAATACTAAATTTTCACGTTAAAATCTATTGTCTGAGTTTAATTTAAACGATATCAAATTGCATTTCGTACTTTATATGAGTTAAAAGCTCAATCGGAAGGATTTTGCGTACAGTTAATTTGAATTTTACGATTTTCAAATTTATTCAATTTAGTTTTGGATTAAGTGTGCTAAAGATTCATTGCCTTTAATCTCAATAAAACTGGAGTTAAACCGATAATGATGATTTGAAATAAAACCTGATTCCTTGAGAAGAAAGATATACACCCATATCTCAGGAAACTATAAATTTTAATAAGAAGAAAATTTCATGTTGAAAAATGTTTTCTAGTATTAATTTTTTTCGTAGACAATGCCATGTTTTGTTGATTTTTCGTCATAAGGTAAGGAAATTTTTTGATGTTTAATAAGTCTGAGAAGTCCAAGTCGGAGAGAGATATTTGCATACGCTGCCTAAACTGATGGTGACAATAATGAATGGTAATATTGCCCGTCTCAAAGATTTCTACAAAAATACATCCGCGACTGCACATGTCTATCTACGAAGGTTAACCTAAATTATTGAAGAAAAATATTAAAAATAAACGTGTTCGAATACTTCAACTTTAGAGAGTAATTCAAGTAGGTAAAAATAAACCCTCATCAAATTGCATTCTGTGTTTGGCGCATTTAAGAAAGATGCAAACTGTTTTTAAATCGAAAAATTTGGACGAATAGTTCAGATTATACAAGCGTTTTAGTCTTACAAGCAGACGCCGTCTTCGCTGCCGCCATCACGTGTTGCCTCGGGAGGACCAGGCAAGTATTCGACTGGCGCGCTACCCGGCTTTTAGTTTAGACTAGCGAGTTTCGTCTATTCAAAATAAAGAAGAGTTAAAGTACAATATGACAAATACACATAAGCGAAGCCGGGGTGGGTTGCTAGTGGGCTGATAAATGAGAAAAAGACAAAAGGTTTGTGTAAGACTTTTCAGTACGTAATTACCTCATACTCATACGAATAATTACTTTCCGTTAATAGATACGACTTTCAACCTTGATTGGAAAAATAAAGATATTTCTGGGGCGTTATTCTCATTTTTCATGATTTGAATCGTGAATTTAAAAAAAAACATTCATTCTATTATTCATCATCCGGTTAGTGGCATATGAAAGATCGTACATGAATATGGAGCCAATAAATTTCTCCGTGCCTTGTGGAACTGATTGTGTTTCCGCTTCCTGCTCACGTGATCTGTCCTTGCGTGAAGTCATGTGACCACTCCCCCTTCCGTTACCCACGCCCACAGCTGGCAGTCAGCAACCGAGTTCCTCATCCCACGTATGTGAGATAGAATATTGATATTCGTCCAGTGCGAATGATCTGCTACAGTTCATTGCGAACCACAAGGACGGATCTCAATTCATCTAATTTTTTCTACGAGTGGACCTTCTATGAATTTTTATAATATTTTAAAACCGAAAATTTTCGGGTCTTTGAGAATTGGGTTTGAAAGAAAATATCCATAAAGTTCTTCTATGATACACGGTATCGGAACGTGTGCGTGTGAAAATATATAATCTTTCGATAATGAATGAACAAATCTATAGATAAAAGCGTAACTTATGTTTTTCTGCCTGTAGTGGAGGCTTCGCACTGTTTGACAAATGACATTATTTGCTTTCATAATGTTTCTCTGTTGTTTTAAACAATGTGGAATTATTTTATGAAATTTAATTTTTCTGCGATAAAACTTGAGTACATTTTACCTGAAACATTTTACAGTTATCCCATTAAAGTTAATGGTTATGTCGAAGTATTGACGACGCCAAATAGAGCGTAATGTGTGTGACGTGAATTGTTATCATCTATCATATACATCGTTTCAGAATTTCAGAAAATTTTTGTATTTTTATCATAGGTCTTGTATGATAGAAAATTGAAAATAAACAACTTAAATAACTCAATGCACAATTTTGTCATACGTGTGACTTATGTGCAAAATGGTTATATGTGGGAGTCTCACTTTCAAAGTTCTGTGATAATATTGTGAAATCTTGTCAATTAATATCCCTCTGCAATATCTAATATAACCTCTGACAAATGAATAGAGAGTACAATTTNGGCGAGAAATATGGTATTTATGTATTCATTCTAAGAAATGTCACTTCACACAATTTATTCTCATTCAAAGATTGTATTTCTAGTTTTTCTTTGATAAATTGTTTTGTTACACTCAATGTTTTTCATATCTTTAAAGTGAAATCTATATTTAATTTTTTTGATGACGTCAATGAGGTGTAACACCATAATTAAGTCATTATGCTAATTTGTGTGGTGATATTGCACGTCAATGATTCTTAGCGATACGTTCGGGAATTTTTATGAGGGAAAATTACAGCTGAAAATTAGCGTTTGGTGTGACCACCTGTTCCGCCGAACACGAAGGCCACTGTAAAATAGAAACCTCTTTTATTGGACAGCAAGTAAATTGCTTCCGTGAACACAAGAGTGTGGCTGCTTTGTTAGCTTTGAAGACCGAATAACGGGACTGGGTCATTCTGAGAGGGAGATGAAAATCAACAGGCAGTTCATTCTCAATTCGTGTCCATGGCAATCTCAGTTACAGTGTACTCAATATTTTAGATTTTTTGAATTTTATTTTATTTTTAAATTCGAGCTTTAGGGCTCGCCAACATCTGAAGCATTAGCGCAATCTAGATTTGAAACCCCAAATTTTCCGAAAGCGGATGCGTCTTTTACAGAGGTTCAAGAATTGTTTTACTTGCATTTGCTGTTAATTTCGCACTTTCCTCTACGTTCGTTATGTGAGGTAATGTTTTGCAACGTTCTGCTTACGAACGGCTGAGAAACGTTTTTTATACGGTGCTGTAGTTAGAAGTGATACACTTGGATTCAGCAAATGAAAAGGATGCTGAAAATAGAATCCAGGATGAATAAAAAGATTGAGATCATTTAAAATGTACGACATATTAAATAAAGTATACGGAAATAACATGGTTGAATGAACTTTATGATAAATGAAATTTGATTTCAGAGCTTCATAATAAGGCATTTTTATCAATTTCAAAGACGAAATAATTAAATTGTATTATTTCTCTTAAAGTTGACCGAATCAGGAAATCCGTATATTTATGTATTTAAGTGTTAACATGCGCGGGAAACGGGAATAANATTTAAGTGGTAACATGCGCGGGAAACGGGAATAATTTACGAATATGTGAGATGTAATGCTGAGTTAATTTAATTTAATTTATTTAACCAACTAGATGAGATAATTCTTTAAAAAAAATGAGTCTTCAGTCGTGGAGCCATTTTGCTTCTTTCAAAAATCTCAAAAGTCAAAAATCTCTTTGACACTCCTCTATTTACGTCCACAATATCATTTAGTGTTTAGTGTTTTAGTGTTTAGTGAATTTAGTGTTGTTTCAACTCTTATGATTTTTAAACACTATACTCAGAATAATCTATAGTTCGATAATAACTTGTACATGTAAATTTACAAACATATTTGCGTTAAATTACAAACATATTGACATTATATATGTATTATAACTCGCAGCTAA
>NNCF01134283.1:186861-219753 GCA_002313205.1 Laupala kohalensis | reverse complement strand
GTGGCGGGCGCTCCGTGGAGGAACGGTCTGCCTCCACCCCCGCCTCCGCCACCTCCCGCACTATGCGGTGATGCTCCTTCACCATCCAGACCCAAAGTCACCACGGTGCCGTAACTGTCGTTGCTGTTCAGATCTGAAACGAAAAATAGTATTGAAACACGTTATACGATTTTTTGTTGCGTCGAGAAATGTTTTGAGTTGAGAAAGCAACCAGGTCTCTTGTTACATTTTTGTCAAAGATATTTTTCTCGTAACGAACCAAATATAAAGCAATTTTAATTTTTTTAAAGAAAAATGTATGATAAGATGTGATTTAGAACAATACATATTTAACAACATACGTATACAAATTTCGCAATTTATTATAAAGGTAAATTTGAAATATTACAAACTATACCCGGAAATACATAGTTCAATAATTGTACTTAATATTACTATTTCATAAAATATCAACAGATGTTTCAAAAATTCTATTGAATCTTTTGATATGTTGCAATGATGAAAAATTCCACATTTGCAATTCTTCAAAACCCTCACTTATCTGCTGTATTTCCGCTGTATGAGAACATTACTTTATTATTATTATCCAGAGATAAATTCTTTTTATCTGTGCTTATTATCATTGAAACAAAATATTTTAATTTTTCTTGTGTTTTGTTTGTCTCTTTCGTATTACATGTATTACCGTAATAGAATAATAATATTTTTCTGTATATCATATATATTTCCTGCTCTTTAGTACAATTAAATTTTGTTAACTTCTTTCTTATTATCAAACAATAATTATGCAAATATAACGACAACACCATGTCTTTTTTGATTGTACACAACGGTTACCATGAACTTAATTCACCAGCGTCAAATCCAATATGCTAAATATGTTTAAATAATATTGTTTATATTTAATTATTAACTGATATCTTAACAAATTCCATACGTTTCCCCTTAATTATAATTCATAATGATGTACAATATAACAATTAGAATTATAATAAGGAACATAATCATACTTTTCCGTGATATGAATAACTTGGAACAATAATCCTACGTTAAAAGCTGCGTTGCTGGTTGTTTATGCTAGGAAGTAATAGCATTGTGTGCAAGGTGGAGTCCATCTGTTGCGGGAATGGAAGAGGGGAGGGGAAATGCGAACAGTAGAACGAGCGGGGCGAAGTTCAAGGCAGGCCACGTGCTTCTACAGACGCCTAAGCTATACCAGGATGATGGTGAACGACAATCCTTCAATAGATATAATTGCTAACTAGGAACGCCAAGAAAGGCGAAGTCGATAATAATATTGACCTCGAGAACGCACATTTTGTTATTACGGGTAGATGAGAAAATTCTAATATTGTTTCTCAGATTTATGATTGTCAGGAAATAATTTTCTGTGTATTAAACACGATGTCAATTTTACAAGAATTAGATATGTATTAATACAAAAATATATGCAAATATCCTTTTTGTGTCAATTCTAGTTACATTTCAAAAATATTTTAATGTGTACATGCCTGTAGAAACATAAAACGTCGGTAACTTAACATTTTGATCCACAATTTATATTAAAAGTTTTTGGTTTGTTTTTTTCATTTGTTGAGTTCCGTTCTCTGGAAGTTTTTCTTACCAATATGCTAATAAGAAATGTAAACGTAAAAATTCAAATCCTGAATTAAAGCTTTGATATTTATTTCTGGATTGTGATTGGTACAGAATTTTGTCTAGGATCGTTTTTGCAGAAATCAATATATAAGAAGTATGTTCTGTTTTAATCTTTAATATTGAGTTTTGTTTTCAAAATTTTATTACATACGTACAACTGAAAAAAATTCTGCATCTGCTCCGTGAAGAGCTCATAAGCAATGTGAATCTATTCCCACCCGTGTTTTTGCGGAATTTTCTTTAGGCTACTTGATTTGCAATATGGGATCTATTTGCTCCGTGGCTCAGGTGGTGGCGTTCTAGCTAATCACCAAGTCATCCCGCGTTCAATTCCGGGTGGGGACAGAATAAAATAGTAATTTTCACATGAATGTTCCAGTTCATACAGCTGTGACTACTGAAAAGCGAACCCTCCTTCCTCTAACCACCTTCTCCCACTATCAATATCTCTAATCATTACTAACAACTCCTACAACCTCCTCCGTGTGGGCCAAACTGTTGGTACACCCAGCTAAGCGACCCCTCTAACTAACAACAGCCTACTACCCGACTCCTATCCTATCGCTTCTATAGCAAGCTACATTTCCCATATATAAGTACTACAATAAAAAAATGGGAAATCTTTTCTTTTCTTTTTTGGAAAGTAATAAAAATTGCTCTCAACATAGTCATGAGCAGTTGCACATCAGTATTTATCTATGAATGTTGTCTATCTATGAATAGAGAAGAATATTTGCTTTACACAGAAGAATCTACATGGTTTGGCGCTAGAGCTACCACGCTAATTACTTCCAACTTCGGCTTGTTTTCTCTTCTATCAGTTACTTCGGAACGAATAGATTTACTTCTCTGTCAAGGTTTGCGGAATATAATCCATGTCAGAGTCTCTAAATTTATCGTTCGGGTGTGACGAAATGCGGCGTTAAGGCAGACCTTGATCACAAGTTTGCATTCTCAGCTAAAGCAGTGGCATTCTTCATTTGTTATGCCCGTGAGAATACCTCGTTACGGTTTTTTTTGTCCTTGATTGGCTGTTTGCGTAACATCATTTGACGAAAGGTAATTATTTTATTGCTTTTCAGAGACACGCCTCACTCTTTCCAACACACGGCGACCTTCAATCGATTTTCTTTTTGACTTTTACGAACCATGTGCAACAGGGTCATGTTATATATGATTGCTTGCTTTTGTATGTAAGTTAAAGAGGAATTCATTGAAGATTTCTAGAGAAAAAATTCGTATTCCTTCTCAAGAAAAATGCAATGTGAAAAAATGCTAGGAAAGTTTCACATTTTTTCTACCGTATGGCGTTTGTATCAGTATGATACTTAGTTGTTCACTGTTTTGCTTGGTCCAACAACTTAAATAAATTGTTATTGTTAAAACGTAAACAGAATTAATAAAAAAATTCAGAAAGTGAATTTACATATTTCTAAATAATTAATATAAATATCATGAGCCATGGTGAAAACTTGTATCGTAAATAGAATCATTATAACGGTTACGATAAGTGACACGAAGTTAAGACACTCTCGTAGTGATTTGGTGCATCCCATAATATTAAATTGTTTCAACTATTGCGTTCATTGCGCAACTATTGACGACAAAAACACACCCGGCTCCAGCTGATTTTTTACTGTACAATATTGTTCGATTAGACTAGTACTTAGGTTGTAAATTAAATGAAAATTTAAGGTTTTATTTATATATCCGAACAATAGTGGTTTTAAGTACAAAATTTTTAATTGAATTTAAAATAGCTTTAAGATACAAAAGAAAATATGGTCTCAAAGCAATACAGATCTACATATTGTCGGATTAGTACGCTTTGTTTTCATTTAGGAGAGAAAGTCCCAAAAATTTCGCGAACTATCTTCGTAAAACTATTTCGCGAACGTAAAACAAACAGAAAAAGTCTTCTTAATTCCTAACGCACGAAAAAAGTTTTTCTAATTTTAGAAGCATTTAGTGAATTTTCCTGCGTATATTTTTTAAAAATTTACAGTAGCTTCAGCTCTGTATTGCCTACCTAATTAAATGAAAGCATAAATTCTTATGAAGATCAATTTCTTATGAAAGGTTTATTTCAAAATTGAGAAAGTATTTAGACTAGCACGTGTCATTCTTCATCCGTAATCATAATGTAAGAAGAAAATGATTATTTCTGTTACTTTTTAATTCTTTCTTTTAAACTGTTTATATGTTACTATTTAACCGAGCTGACGAACGATTAAAATATGGGGTCCGATCAAACTTTTCGGATATTTATTAATAGAATGGATTAGGATTCTTCTTTTATTTCTTCTCGTCTTTCACTTTACTTCAGTTTAAGTGAGGTCAGGTCTCCTCGTACGAGTGTAGGTTTTATGAGCGTAGGTTATTATGACTGAGAGCTTTTGTGCTTATATCAGTCCCTTGATACTACCATGCAGCTATCATATACTTCTTCTATCTTAACCTATCTATTCCTCGTGAAGATTTGCATAGCTATTTTCACAGACTTATTGTCCGGACATCTCATTATGTATCGTTGTTATATGAGTCTACGAGGCTTTAAAACTATCGGGTCTATGTATTATAAAGATGTCTGGGTCTATCAGAATAAATACTTGGGTTATTCTTCAGAATTTGGAAAATTTATGTCCAAAACGCCCTAGCCAAGTAGGTTTGCATTTTTTAATTTTTTTATTGTTGCTGACAACACATATTGATACAAATGAATTAGATCATTTAATATCATTGGATGCAACGTGCTTGACACATATGATTTATTTATGACTCTTTCCTCACTCCTTTGTTATTTCATTTCCCACTCTTCTGTCATTTCATATCCTACTCCTTTGTCAGTTTTTGAAATTCACACCTGTCAATGTATAGGTGTTCTAACAGGAGCGGTTGATATGATAGCAAAGCTGCGGGTTCCCGCCGAAAACAATGTAACCTGCATCATTGTTCAATAAGCTCAGTTGTTTTGTGTGCACACGTTGGTTCTGTTGAAAGCTGAAGTGTTTGTTCATGTTCTTTGTGAGCCGGAAATTTCTCTATTTCCGTAGAATCACTCACAAACATTTACATGTTTAGATCTACAGGAAAACTCGTATGTAAATTTAAAAAAAAAACACGAGAATTCGTTGTCATAAAGCACCTTCGACCCGTGTAAAATACGAAGATTTCAACCGTTAACAAGATTAGACAATTAAGTGAGTAGGCAAATTCTATTGCACGTGCACCATTTATATAGTAATTGCTCGTGCGTGTTATTGGAAGCGAAGTGCGACAGTTATGGCATCTGCTCACGTAACTGCGCAAGGAGGAACTGCTGGTGGTAAGTGGCGGGTGTGGTCCGTGGGGCGAGGCTCGGTGAAAGGCGATGACCTTGAACGAGGTTCGTTTTCGCGGTCGACCGCTCGCGCGCGCGCTCGGTCGCCGCCGTCGCCGTCGCCGCCGCCGTCGCCACCGTGGCTGGACGCACCGACGGACCACTGCCCGGCACTGTCGCTCTTTGTTCATTGGCGATAGAATCGTTGAACCTGAATGGAAGCGAGCTGGCTTACTGCATGCAATGTCACGACTCGGCAAATGCCGACACGGCGACCTCGCATTGTTTCCCGGTGCATTGGTGCAAACTTATGACATCGTTCTTTCGCTTTAGTTCTCACAAAGGAGACGTATGAAACCGTTGATGTTCTTTGGTAACCAACTAACAAGATTGTGCCATCAACTTTGTCTTTATTGAAATCGATGAGACCAATTTCAATTCAGATACAAGCGTTACAGTATTACAAAAAAAAGAAGAGTTTTATCGGTAACGGAAATAGTTAAATGACTCAAAACCATTGAATAGGGAGTAAGAAATGTGAGATGGGAGGTGCAAAGAGATGTATAAGATAAGTGAGACCGGTATTACGAGTAGTAAGGAACAGAGTATGGAGATAAATAATATGTCAGATTACCTTTAAATGAGACTGTGGCGGATCCAGGATTTATCTGTAGGGAGTGGAGCTAATGGGCAAACGTACACAGCGTGTCACCTTTTCCTAAAGAAAATCTCGTGCGCTGTTTTACTACTATTCACTGTGAATGTATCATTAGAAATAACACGCCACGTGGAATTAATGACTAAGTTTTAAATGAAAAAAAAATACTGAACAATAGCAGATCAAGGAAAGGTGGGGGATCACCCCCCCCCTTTGCCCTTCCTCTTGATTCTCTGCTGTAAAGAAATGAAACAAACAAAATACTAGTGATTCTATTACTGAAAAGTATAATGTAATGTTAAGTGAATTAAGCGAATTGAAGATGAAACATAAATACCAAATTAGATTTGAATGACTTAAAACGCCTGAATTTAGAAACTATAATATGTGATATTGACATGCGACAAAAATAGGTCAAATACAAGCGGTATATAGACCAATAGAAAGAAATTGGGACCTTTCAAAACGGAATTATATAATATCATAAAATGTATTAGCTATAATGAAAGCATACTTATTGATGATATTAACAAAGATGATGCAGAAAGATGTAGATGATTTGCTGAGGAACCAATTATTTTAACTAACTTACGGAGGAATATAGAAAACTCACGAAATCATGCATTCATGGTTAAGGATGGGATTGATTCTAGAGGAATTGTTTTATTTTCCAGTTAAAGATACCAGATAAAGATACTAAGTGTATATATACTAAGTGCGTGTATATAAGTTTATCAAATAATCATAAGGAAAAAGAAAATAAATATGAAGTTACACAGGTGAATATAAAAATAGAATTCAGGAGGACATATCTGTACCAGGACATACGATTGTAATGGTTAAAAGCTAATGATATTTATTGATTGAACCAACCGTATAAATGTATTTATATTGTACAAAGAATTGCAACAAAAGAATTCAAACATTCAATCTGCTTAACGTTTCTCATGAAGAACAATCTAATTTTATGAATTCTCTAACAATTTTACCATTTTTGTGCTTAGATTGCCCCTGGGAAAGATTTCAAAGGAAGAAATTACTGAATTTAATTAAATAAGTTTATTCAAAAAATAATGCTATGATAAATTTTAAAATTTTCGAATAATAATTAACTGATATTATGTCATAAGTGAGCTACCCTTAACCCAACTTTAAAGTTGACGCTCCAATTTCTGGGTCATAATTATAAAAGAACGATGTTAGCTTTTTTAACATTATCAAAATAGAAAATCTATATTTCTAACTATCCATTCACAATACTCATTCCTATAACAATACTGGTGTCTATGTTATTTACTAACAAAATCCAGTAGTTTTAACTCCATGTTTTCATAAGAGGATAAGTGCACTTTCATATAATAGTGGGGAGGATAGTACCGCTGAAGCATTTCTTTTAGCTTTTCATTCAAACATCTTTCCTTGACTATCACTGCGGATTATCTCCTTGTTTCTAATATCGGTCACTGCTCATGGTTAACTATATTTGAATTATGAGGACGGGTCTGAGTTATTGTTATTCTTGAGGAGATACATGCAACAGACAAGGCATCGCGAAGGAGATTTACAAACTTCCTATTGACGGTATGGCAAACCCGGTGGAGAGAGAGTAATAGGCCGTCTGACGTATGACTATATCGAGTATGTTAAATTTGTTAAGAATAACCGATAGTGGTTCAAACCACCACGAATAATGAATGAGTTCCTGACTGGACATGGAGCATTTCAGACATACTTGGTACGACAGTGATGAATGAGAAAGACCTGGCCATGATTTATGGGATTGCCCGCGTTATGCCCCAGAGAGAGAGAGAGCGAAGTTCCTGAGGGTGTTTGGCTGCATAGACGTGACAAACATGAAAGAACATCTTCGATTTATCGAGACGGAGGGCAAATGCCACGTATTTGAAGGTTTGAGTGTCATGTAGGAGGACTACGATGGACAGTAGGAGATGGACCCGCCCCCACTCTGGCTAGGGAGGGGCAACTCCTCTACAGCGGTAGAGACGTGCAGAATAGTGTTAATATGGAGAGAAACATAGTGTGAGATCCTTGTTTTGCGAAAGGAGCATATAGAAGGAGACTGACTGTCAGTCACAGAAATGAAAAAAAAGTTTTTATTTCTATTATTTAAAATTGTGGGTTTTGATAGTTTTAATTAAAGTTTTATATCACAGTACAACCACAAAAAAATATGGATCGTGTCGCAAAAGGGATAAGAAATTCAGAAATGGAGCTCAATTCAAATTATGTTCAAGTGTTATAAATATGAAACCTAAGCATGAAAATGAATTAATTGTGATATACTTTTTGAAGTATTGATATTAAATTTTTGAAACTCAAATAATTCCCTATTCAACGTTTGTGTTACTTAGTTTTTTTATGAGAAAATTTATTTTGCGAAAGATTATATGATAAGAATTTTACAAACGAACTTCAAATTTCAAAATTTTAAAAATCAAACTTTCTTTTTCTTTGACATTTTTACGTCATTATTAAATTATTAAATCGATANTCAAATTTCAAAATTTTTAAAATCAAACTTTCTTTTTCTTTGACATTTTTACGTCATTATTAAATTATTAAATCGATATTTTTTGTAGACTCTTTATTTCTAGTATCACAACGTTTCAGCAGTATACTAGAAATAAAGAGTCTACAAAAAAAGGTCGATTTAATAATTCAATTTCCCCTTTCTTTGACTTTTTTTTCTTTTGGATACAAAAATGTTTGATATAGCAATTGTATATTTGAGATAAATTCATCATTGTAAGATTTTTCTTACTTTTGAGTTCAGAATAAGTATTGAGAAACTCACCTGAAGTGGACAGGCAAATAGATTTGTCTTTTAATTGTGAAAATGATTACTTTTTATTTTAAGTTTGTAAGAAATAAATTTGTATATTGGGTGTAACCATATTATGATGCACGTGTATCAATATATCACAGAAATACGAATTGTATCACAGATAGAAATTCAATCGCAATGTTTTAACCGGTTTCCACAGAGGACGACTACTTTGAACGGGTAATGAGTACGCGGTTTACTTTGACTCCGTGTCACTTCAAGTTATTTATCTCCTCAACGAATAAAGATCCCGGTATGAAACTTGGTATATATATTTATATATTTTAAGACATATTTACAGAAATTTACAATGGTCCATGATTGCACAAAATTAACTTTTTATTATTAATTTACTATATTTAATTTATTATTATTTTGGCTAGATTTAACTTCAAATTTGAAACCATAGTTAAGAAGAACAGTCCATTTTCGTTAAGAATCACAATTTAATTTTTAAATAATAGTAGTTATATATCAATCATTGCTCTTTAAACAAGTCTTACAGAACTTGGCGCCCATTTTTCAAAAGTTCTGGAATCGAGAAAAAAACACGCAATACTCGTGATGAGGTCTTTCAGAAGTAAAACTCTCCCAATCAAATCAAATAAATTGTAAGACTAAAATTTGTTTCGTTGTTCTCTTAATGTGAAATGTCCCGTGTGATAGTCGGTGATGTGATTTTATGCATTCGTTTTAATTCTTTAAATTCCAGTATTCTCCACCCTTTGAACAGACATGTATCTACAAAAACTAGAACATTCTTACATAGAAGAAACTTGAATATTTCAAGAAAATCGTCTATCTGACAGAAATTGCCAACAATAAATACATTTTGGCATGTTGTGGTAATAGCATCGCAAAAATATCCTAACTTTGATTTCTATAGAAACATTTATTTGATGGAGAATAACTGATGTATTTGGATGTGTTAATTTTATTTTAATGCATAGTTGAGTTTCATGTATGGAGACCCACAATTAGGAAACCATTCGTAATGTATTTCTTTCAAAAATAAATCAAGTTCTAAGTATCTTGTGAGTGTTCAATTGTGCATTAATAAGCAGATAAGAGTGTAGAGTTCGAAACTTTTTTTTCTTACAAATAAGCAAGGCTCACATTTTTTAAGATATACTATTTAAATCTTAAATACATTTATAAATCGAAAGAACGAATATTGAGAGTGAAGTTTGCAATAAATTGTGTTGAAGTATTTGAAGATATTCAGTTGAGTGGCCAAATACAGAGTGTGCAAAATAACTGACCCGGAAAATATTTATAAGACTGGCACGGAATTAACCTACGTTAATGAACAGGAGAAGGGCTCATTACTGGAAATACTGGAAATGTCCATAGTTGATGTCGGTGCATCGCTGTGCTCGATTTATCAAACTTTGGGATACGTGTCTGCTATGTTTGAGGGATAGCAGAAATAATGTTTTGAATTTTCTGCTCTAGCTCTTCCAGTGTGTGAGGATTCCAGACTAAACCCGACCCTTTAATTTACCCCACAGGTAAAAATCACAGGGAGAGAAATCAGGCTATCTACGTGGTTAAGAAATTTTAGTCTCTGCTGAATGTCCTCTCCTCACCAACACTTCATTCACTCATGTCAAGTTTTTCTCGAGACAGCAACCGGTTGTTGCATCGATGTCACCAGTGGCCATTTTTTGTGAAGGTCAGTTATCCTGTTCATTAACTAGGGTCAATTCGTGTCAGGATTATAATCCTTTTATGGGCCAGTTTTATTTTACCCATTCTGTATTTAGCTAGGGAACGATTTAGTATCCCGAGAGTCCCTGACTCCGACGAGTGAATGCAATCTGCCAGACACTCGTGTATCATGGTGCTACATACATTCAGGGGCAGAGAGAAGGGCGTGGTTGCAGCCTTTGCAAAGAGCGAGGCCGAATCCCCCTTCCACTCCCCTTCACCATCCTTCTCTCACTCCCGTGCGACGATTGTCGTCTGCGTTATCACCTTCTCTATCCACACACATTCGTTATTTTCTTATTTCTTCCTGTGTGGTTTTCCCCGAGGCTGTGAGCGCTTGCAGAAAACCCCGGCCTTGCTCCTCAACGGTACCATACATTCTGTTCGCTTCATAAGATACACGTAGACGAAGTAAAACTTTTTCCAATGAAGCGCAAATTCCATCAAAGAAATATGTCATAAAATATCATTTTCTTATAATGAATCAATTGATTGAAGGAATACTTCTGCTACAAAGCATATGCAATTGACCACTGTACATAATGTGTTATCGAGATAGTCGATCATTCGATAATTGTATGTCAATTACGGAATCACAGAAAATTCATGGGAATATTTAGTCACCATAACTTACATACAGCATGATGTTTCTCTACCTTACAACTCCGAAGTATGTTTATTGTAATACGAAAAATGATTCCCCCCCCTCTTGTAATAACTGGATGTTTAAAATTGATTTGTTTGTAAATTTATTTAACACATTATATCCATGTCCAGAATATAATAATAAAAATATTTTTCCTTCAAATTAATATAAAAAATAGTATCTGACTAGTTCATGAAGCGTGATGACGGAACGCATCAATGCATACTTGCGGTAGCTGAATAATATTCATCACACCTTTGCACGAGAGATATCATGTTTGCAGTAACTAGCATTTTCTAATTTGTTACAATTTTGGTCATACAAGATCGTTTCCTTCTCGTTTATTTGTTATAAAATTTGTCTGAATGTGTACCCGTTCAGTTACAGTGAAGTGTTTTGCATTGTCTTTCATTTCATTCAAATAGATATACTATGTATCTGAAACTGGATGAAATTCAAGCCGAGTGTTGAGATAGCGCGCAATTTAAACACGAAGTGAACTATAAACCCCATGGCGTATTTAAGACTCGTAATGTGCGTGACATTCGGTGAAATGACTCTTTTGAGTGGTTACGAGGGGGACAGGGAGTGGCAGATGGGCGACGTCTGTTGATGATCTTCAGCGTCATATGGCTGTGAATCACGTCGACTCTGTACTAGAGAAATAGTTCATCGACGCTTCAAGGCAAATATTTTATTTCTGACCATGGTAAAACACATCACGATGAGAAATGAAATAATATTCATTATCTATAGCGAACAAATGTTTATAAATCTCTAAACAATATTTATGCACTTTTTACGAATGTTTTTAAGAGATGTGTTTAAATTACATTAAATCATCTTTTCTGTTAAAGTTATAAAAACGATTACAAACAAACCTTTTATGAGTCCGTCCACGACATCGTGCATCTAGAGCAATTGACTTTTGTTTTGATTCCGCGTCATATTTTTGAAATTATAAATTAAGTTATCAGTGTTATCAGTTTAGAAAACAACTTTTAATCATTCTATTGTGTAGGTTCCTTCTAATACGATAATTCATAGATTTATACTCAAATTCAAAATCTTATACCCCTGGGAGTCTCCTCTCCACTTCGTATACATGTAGGCAGAAGATATAGGAAAAATCAACAACAGTAAAAATTTAAAAGGTTTTGTCTTCTTTTGAAACACAAAACATTTTCTGGATATTTACAATTATTGATTTGTTTTGTTAAAATACATGAAGAAGATTTCATCTCGTGTGTTGTAATGTTTCTCCAATTTGTACACAATGTATTTCCAATTTCACTATCTGGTAAACTAATTCTACCGACTAACAACAGTACCACAAGAGATGGATAACATTCACTTGGTTTCATATCTGTTTACGTGATTTGGTGAATGCAAGCTGTAACAGGTCTGTGTAAAAATTACCAGGTATTTCAGGTTTTCCAAAACCGGTATTTTGGATTTTGAGAGAACTAAAACTTTTAAAATCTCGGAACTGAGCGTTTTGATGAACACTATGTGTGTATTGTAATACATCCTAGCCCGGGTTTTCTCCGGTTTCCTTTGGGTAGAGGCGGATTTTGCACAGGCAAGAATGTCATTAATGCTTTTGTAATTTTTCTTCTAGAATGTTTACCGCATTTAATGGGTACGATTTATTTTGGAGCAATAAATGGATATCAGTATGTATTCATTAAATAATTTGTTTTATAAATATTAAATCCGCCACTGTACTTGGGCCCTTGATCGGAATTGATGGGATGTTTCCGGAGAGTAACTTAGTTTATTATCCGCCCCTCACCGTGGTCATATGCAGTTTGCAACAGCTGTTTTTACAAAAAGGTTTTCTTTTTCCTTCTTTACAATAGGTTAACTTTCTATACCACAAAATAAAATGCCACTCTCGAGTAATTTTGTGATGTTTCTCTTCACAATGCCCATATCGATTCGCGTCGAGTGCGTATACTACCGTGATGAGCGGGGAGGCAGGCGTTTCCGCGTGTTTTTGTGTGTTTGCCATTAGCATCGTACTCCCATGCCACGCCCAACTGCCCCCTTACCCCATCTCTCCACCCACACCCTTCACGAGGGTCGTGACGTGTCGATGCACGCCACCCGATAATATCTGGAGCGTGCGTCCTCTTACGCTTATTACAAGAGGGACGAGCACCGGTCGCGTGCTCGACGCGCCCCCCTAACTTCCCCACTGGCCACTGGCAGCGCCACCTGTCACGTTGTTGCGCAACCAGATAATGATCGAACAAAAAGAGCTCTTGATCACAGACTGACCGAGGCATTAAGGCCCTTCGCTTCTTATCAGAGGCGGCGTGTTCGATTATGTGTGCTTTCCATTATGCGACGGGACTCCTTAATGATGGAGGGGAGTGTTTATTACCTTTCTGGCTTAAAACTGTTAAATAGAGCTCCATGAAATTACAGAAAACTTTTCTTTAATGATCAACATGATTTTCTTCTTAAATTCTTTTACACTTTTTTTGAGAAATTTAAGGCTTTTCGAAGTATTGGTTTTAGCATCCCTTATTATTAACTGAAAATTAAAGTTTAACACTTTTCTTTAAAATTTCATAAAATTTAACAATTTAACACAGAACTCTTTTTCTCAATCCGTTCTTGTTGAGACATCGTTCTGAGACGTCATTTGCACTAGTTTCATGGCCATAAAAATTTTAATAGCTGAGACTTATCGATTTGCCATAAAAGTGACAACATTAAAAAATAAGATTATATTTTTCTTACATTACGAAACGATATGCGTCAAATAACAGGAAATATTTCATATACGTATGTGTATGTGTATATATATATATATATATGACCTATTTTCAAATAATCCAGTAAGTTATTATGGATAACGAGGTCGAAAATACGGGAAATTTTGAAAGAAATATTTATTGGTGAATGATAAGCAAGGTCGAAGACTAGATGAGTGGTAATACCATTTAATCTATCATTAGAGTAGCGGTGCATTCAAAGAGCGTTATTTGGGGTGAAGATACGTTGGTTAATTCAGTTAAATTAAAAGTTTATCATTGAAGTTACGAAACTATCACTAATGAAAATCTGCTTATTGAGTAGCATTCACTATGTACACCATCACATGTACACTAAGATAATTTGTAATCATACGTGATAATTTCACTTTATTATTTTTAAGTGTGTGATGATTAATAATTTTGATTTTGAATAATTTTTATGAGGTAATATTAATTAATGAACAATACCTCTGTTGTCTTACCTCTATTCTAGCGTCCAACTGGCGGACTATTCGAACCGAGAAACATTTATCACCACCTGAGAGTTATAGTATATTTTACATGAAATACTTCATCAAACGTGGAGAGGGGGGGGGCACAACATTGCCTGATAGATCTATGCGGTCAGAATAAATATTTGATGTGGTGCGTCCTGTGAGAGAAAATATGAATTGTACACAAAATTCATTACAGCAGGATAACACTTAATTACAATATTAAATATAAACAATTCTTTTTTTAAACAGTGAAATAAACTAATTAATTTTTCCAACTTGAATACAAATTTGTTGATGAGATTGAAAATATCGCGTCCCTTGCTGGGCCGATCGATTGAAAGTGTATAGAAAATGGCCCACGGGTTAAGTTGGACAGTGCTGCTCTACACTATTGTTACTCCTGTTTCCGTTTGTTCGAAATGATGTAATAGTTCTCGAAAACTCACCAAAAGTAAAGTAATTTTTTATCTTCCGACGATTAATGTGCAGTTCTTCGGTGTTTCTATGCTATAAATATATCTTTTTTTTCTTATTATTGCTTGGAATCATGAGTTGCAATATAGATGTCTGTTGCTTTACTGAAAGTAAACAGTGCATTTCAGTGTGTTTCTCACGTTGACATGTGATGTCGCTCCACATATTGCTCGCTTGGCGCGCGGCCAATACATGACACACATCGCTTTATCCCTCCAACCCATGTCCCCATGTGACACACTCATCTCCCCCCCCCTCCCATGAGGGATGTTTCAGAGGGCAATGGAGTTAACATTTCAACTCGTTAGGCAGATAGAAAATATTAATTGTGATAATAAAGTGCTTTCATATATACATTTAGAGACAAGTAATTAGTGAACTTTTTTTTCTCCATTTCTTTTTAAATTTATTTTATATCCATTACATGCGTAACATTCATTATATTCATCTAAAAGTGACGTTACGGGTTCAAACTATTTGAATTTATATTAAATAATGAGTGTAAGTTATGAAACGTTTGCATTCGTGTACGAAGATATTTATTCCAAAGGTAATTCTATATTATAAAATCTAGAAAATGTAGACATTTTGATGTTATCAAAAAATATTCTTTTTTCAATTGAAAATGTGGATTTCAAAATAAATGTTAAAACATAACGTACATTGTTACAAATAACATCCAAAAATACTGGATTTCTTTTAACTATGATACATAGTCATTGGCTGTGCTATTTCATTAAAAAAAAAGAATTAAACGTTATTTTCAATTTAAATTTGTGAAAGAGTTATACATTTGGGAAGGGTATCATACAATTTATTATTTCTTTATAATTCATAGAAATTATATGAATGGTTTTAAGAATTACTGTATCCTCAGTACCATTTCTCTAAAAAGAAAATAAAAATCACCATACTTAATGTTATGGTAGATGGTCCTCGTTCATATAAGCGCCATATCTACTTTCACCGACCCTTTGTTTTAAGGCTTTGTTCTTAAAAGTATCTTCTCCCCATGTTACTTCTATTACCTCTCAATTTCTCCGTATAATATTTTTCTTTGTTTCTTGAAATTATACCGTTATTAATTTATATATTAAATCGATTATCTGTAACATAAAGTTATCAACTCAAGTGTAATATATTTTCTTATGCCATATCGTGTATGTTGTAATTTATTTATAATTTCATTTAAGATAAACCATTCTACAATGTATCCGTATACGTAATTTCATTCAGCGTGCAAATGAAATATATCTTAAACGCATTATATATTTTTGTATAGCCTCTTTGTAATGTTATAATGTTTTTTCTGCAAATCATGAATGTATAATTCAATTTCTCTCTCCAATGTGATTTTTTACAGGTACTACATTCGTTATAAATCATTTCCTATGCTATATTATGTTATGAATTATTTGTAATATTCGGCCTTAAGTCGCCTGATGGGAGTTTCCGCTGGGTTTCCCTCAATTGCTTAAGATTCAATGCCGGTATGATTCTTGGCTTGCTTTCCCACCAGTAAATATAATTTATACCCTCCCATTTATTCAAATTTTCTAGAGAATTATAATTATTTCAAGGAGGTTAGGTGGAAGAGCAGACCTTGATGTGAGTCTCGCCACTATTACAGTCATTTATTTATATTTTTTTTATTATTGGGCGCTGTCGACTTTGCAATCTTGTATTCCTCCTGATTTTAGCGGCCTCTTTCAGCGAGAAGCACAACCTCCGGGTGTTACAGTTTCGACTTTCACCGCTAGAGAGCGTTACACTAACTTTTTTCGTGATTTGGAGAGAGAAGCAGGAGCATCGAACTTGAATTAATAGAAGGGAAATTTTGACGTAATACATCTTGAGAATATTAATCTTTTATTAAATAAATAATTAAAAACGTACGACCATTTACGGACGAATAATATTTATATTTTCTATGAAGAGCTCAGTTCGTTTAATACAGCCCTATTAAGTATTATAGAGCCCTATTAAGTGTTATCGAAGATGCTCGTAATGCAACTGATTCAGGAAAAATAGTTTTAGTTCTTCTTGACTTTAGCAAAGCCTTCGATTCGGTCGACCATGATATTTCTTGCAATATTAAGATCACTGGGATTTGCAATGCCGACTATAAATTGGTTCTCGGAATATTTAACAAATCGTAAACAAATAGTCGTAACTAATAATACAAAATCGGTAGCCCTTTGGACAAAAAGAGGCGTAGCACAAGGAAGCGTTCTCAGCCCTTTCTGTTGTATGTGACCGATGTCGACGAGGTACAGTAGATTTCAAATGTATGCTGATGATTTGCAAATATATATCAGCTAACAAAAGTTCAGTCACTGAACGGATAAATACAGATCTGGAATCGCTACACAAGTGGGCTACATCGTTAGGTCTTCTCTTAAATCCTTCTAAATCACAATGTATTCTCCTTGGTTCAAAGCAATCTATGAAAAAAAATTACAAACGCACAAATACCTGACATCATAGTGGACCAAATACCAATAACATAGTGTAATATTGTAAAAAAATTAGGCATCTTTATTGACAGCTCACTTAGCTGGCAAAACCAAATTGATAAAATATATCGGATCGTGTACACTTCGATTCTTGAAACGTTTACGTGATTTTTTACCAATTCCTATAAGAGAAACCCATCAAATCCCTAGTTTTGCCTCACTTTGACTACTGTGACTTCTTGCTCACAGATATAACGGGAAAATTAGAACGTAAAGTAGAAATAGCACAAAATGCTTGCATTAGTTTTATTTTCGACTTTACGAAGTGTGATCATGTTTCAGAATTATATGTAAAATCCGATATCCTCACACTTGAGAAACGACGCTCGTTAGACATTTTACTGTTCTGTATAAGATCCTCAATAGCGACCATTTTAAAAAATTAGCTGAACGTTTCCAGGTTTTGAAATTAAAACGCGCACGAGACTCATTCCTTCTCACGATCCCAAAAACATACCACAACCCTTTTCAGTAAATCATTTACAGTACAGTCTATCAGAGCATGGAAAAATTTACCAATTCAAATTAAATCTCTTCCTTCATTCCCTTCATATAAGCGACATCTATCCATGTGGTTGCAACATTATTCACTTCAGTCACTTGACAATACACTTCCCTCCTCTTCGCATTTCTTACCCTCTCTTCTTCCTCACTCATTTCCAGTCCCTAACGCTTCTTTCACTTTCACTTCTCCATCTTTCACTTCCTTATCTCACCTACCCCCATAACTCTTCTCTCCCATTTAATGTTTATGTTTTATGTAAAATGTATTTACGCCTTATGTACTATATAAAAATCGAAAAAATTAAAACTGGCGCAGCGTTAAAATTGTATTCTTTCTCATCGTGTTGAATTTGTATAAAGAAATTTTTTTTATAAACTAATAATTTATTATATAGAATTTGTGATTAGTATTAATCATTATTATCTTTTTTAGTACACAAATTTTACATTTTTAAAGATCTTTATTTGTTTTCTAAGTCTTGTTGTGCAGTATTTTCTTCTGCTTTTTGTATTTCATTTATTCGCACTATGATGTTCTCTTTATTTATTTGAACTCTCAAACTCGTTTATAGAAATTAAAATTATCTTGATCTTTATATTTCTAATAGTGTTATGTTAAAATATTTTTATGAAGTTTAAATTGCTAGTTTTCCTATGTATGTAACATACTATTATGGTAATTGTTATATTGTAATATTATCCTGTTCGACCCTAAGCCGCCATCGTGATTGAGGGTTTTGCCGGGTTTTCCTCAATCGTTTAAGGTTTCCCGGGATGGTCCCTTGCTTTGCTTTCCCAGGGTTAAATGTAAACGTTACTCCTCCCTTATTTCTTTACTTCTGTATAAATTGTTTTTTTTCTTACGTGGTTAGACGTTAGAGGAGACCCTATCGTCTAAGTCTCGCCACTAAATAAAGACATTTATTATTATTATTATTATTATTATTATTATTATTACGTTTCCATTTGAATTTAAGTAATCGTCAGGTGATCAAATACAACGATTCAAACCCAAGTCGAAACGTGGTGAGCTCTTCACAGGAAATATAAATATTATTCGTCCATAAATGTCGTAAGTTTTTAATTATTTATTTAATTAGATTATATAATGGACGTAAGGTTTAGTAGAATTAGTTCTTTATCTATGGTTAATCTGTAGTCCCGTGAGCATGTTCAATTCTCGTCCCCTTGCGTCATAATGAAATGTCTCCTCTATTGCCATTACTGTAATCCACTCCCAAAGAGGAAAAAACGTTTGCACTGTAATGGGAATGCAATAACTGAATGAATAAAGTTAACTCAAACAATTTAAATACTTTGAATAATCATCACCAAATTATAAAACGAGTAGCTACTCACATTGTGGTGTCATTGTAGAATGTTTAATACCCTTAAACTGTTATAAAAGTCCTTCCGCCCTTAACTCAAACATTTGCAGAATCACAATTTTACGGGTATTTCTACATACGTATAACTACACCAGGTTATACCCTTAATAAAGTTTTGACTTGCGAATAAACCTCACATTGCTGTCAATTTTTGGGATAGACCCCGGAAAAAATAAAATAACACAGGTTTGGAAAGAATGGCTTTTACATGTTGCCCTGTCAACACGCATGCGTGAGTCGAAGTCACAAAGGTTTCTGGGGTTGATACCCACCAGCGAGCTTGCTGGGATGAAATGTCAAATGGAAATATGAGGGGAAAATCCCTAATGAGAGAAGGGTAGTTCAAACAAAATAAAACCAAAAACAAATGTTTTATCAAATGTGATATGCAATATAATTAAGAGTTTACGGTATGAAAACAATTTTACGTATAAATTTTTAAAAATATATATATAACGCTAATAAATGTATCTCTTTTTATTTGTTTTATTTTTCATTCCTAAATATTATTTTCATGGAAGAAGATTAGAGGATATTTAATATAAAAAAAAGGTATTTAATTAAAATATGGCGCTCGAAATTCGAGTGCTGGATATTGAATATTGTGCGCGTGCTAGAAACGGAATACAACACCCTGGCGACTTATTCTCCATAGGATATCGATTGAAAGAGAAGTGTGTATGAGGTAAGGATGTAAAACGGAATATTGTGACGTAAAATAAGATACTACGGGGTTTGAAAGAAAGGCTTTACGAGTTGCTCTGTCAATACGCATAAATGAGACAGTGACTGATTCTGGACGGTTTTGAGAAGATGACGATCCAGAGTTCATGCACTTCAATTACTTCATGTGAGAACATGTGCAGTTACAATAACTAGAAGTAACGTTATGATTTGAGAGTCCGCAACGAATGGCAGTATGGCGGCAGAGGTCATATAAGAAATATATTGAGTCAGAAGACGAAGTTCGACAAACCAACGTTCATAGTGCTAACGGTTTATCTGGTACAGAATACATTTTATTTTAAAAAAAGCAAATAATTATCTAATATATTGAACAATTACATATGTTTATGTTACACAATTCAGATTTTCAGTGATAATATCTAAATAAATAATTAATTATAAAATAAATAACTTTATATTACGTAAATGCATCATTTAGTATATATTTCCGTAATATTACTTAAAATCACAGTATTCGTTTGGCAAAATTATCCCCGTGCACATGTATTTTGCATGCATAACGATATTAATAAACACGCCACAGTACCCTGCAGTAGAGTCAAACTTTAAAGACAAGTTTATTGATCCCATTTTAGTACGTTTTGAAGACAGACACACGACAAACAAGCTATGAAAACATTTAATATTACTAAGTGATAAACTAAGAGCTTACGTTCTGTCAACGTGACGTTCTGTCAACGAACAGGTGAGCCTCTTGACGTTTTTAAGGCACAATGGCTGTGTGACAAGTCGACTGACAAATTTTGCTCCCACGTTTTGGGCATCACATCAAAAGAAGTGAAACACAACACTAATTGCTCAAAAGCCTTATTATATTAATAAAATAAATACGTTCTCCAAACAATATGTATCTTGTTGGGTAAAAAAATTGTGCATATTAGGTGTAAGAATACATCTACTTCGCAGTGTATTGTATTATTTACGTAACCTTCACACCAAAAGATTTTTTTACTAAGGAATATTTGGCCCAGATTTCATTCAGTAAACGAAAATAGGGAAGCATCGTGGAAAGGCGTACTGACCGTGCGTGTGGCTGTAATTGGAGTCCAGATCCAGCTTGTCATCCTTGTCGGCCATTTTGTCGTGGCGAGGGCTCCCGCCGCCCTTCATGGACCGGAAGTACTGCGACCAGCGCGTTCGACCAGCATCCTTCTTCAGTCGCTTCTCTTTCGCGCGTCTGGTAACACAAAACGAGAAAAGTATTTATAATATGTTGATTGAGAAATAGCTGATACTCGATGTTCCATCGGCAGCAGCATTTCTCGCGCGTCACCGACCGATTGGTCCCAAGACCCATCCACACTTCTCGAGCAAATGCTCACATGGCTCGCTATGCTTGCGGATAACGGGAACGATATCGCAAGTCGCAAGAGAAGCCACACAAGTAGGACGAGCCTCATACTCCTGTGGAGGAGTCTTTGGGAGTAACTCAAATGGTTAAGAGAAATTGAAGTAGTGAGGATAAACTAGCACTAGCAGAAGCCACGCTATTCTACCAGTGAACACTAGTAGTGTGGACGCAGCTTCTCGAAACCCATCATGACCTTCAAAGTATTATTTACTTCACACGTTCTATCCGTGAACTCAAATTCTTTATATAATCTCTGATGTAGAAATCTCCAATACGACTAAATATAAAAAAAGAATTATATCGAACAATTTGTCTTATCTTTAAAGGAGAACAAAATAAAAACACCAGTTAATTCCTTCGGTTTTAATTAAGTAACGAGCATTTNCCCGAAACCCATCATGACCTTCAAAGTGTTACTTACTTCACACGTTCTATCCGTGAACTCAAATTCTTTACATAATCTCTGATGTAGAAATCTCCAATACGACTAAATATAAAAAAAGAATTATATCGAACAATTTGTCTCATCTTTAAAGGAGAACAAAATAAAAACACCAGTTAATTCCTTCGGTTTTAATTAAGTAACGAGCATTTTCTGTTCATTACCCATTCTATATTATCAATTTCATTTTCATCATTTAATGTTTTACGTTCGTTGTCAGTGAGAATTACGATCGAAACTCTTTATTTATTTTAAGACATTTCAAAATAATATATAATCTAGTTGTGTTGGTTCATCGAAACAAAACCGAGTGATGGTTGTCGCAAAGGGCTGTTTGCAAAGTTCACATCGGGTCTTTTAAACAATGAATGCTCCGCCCCGTTTCACTCTTTCCACCCGCTTCTCTCACAACTTCGAATTCTCTTTCCTCACATCACGCTTTAAAGACTACTAAACTGAAAAAAATACATATGTTGAAAGAATTATAGCTGATATTTTTGTTACGATCCCAGTTGACTCTGTCCATCAGTTTATTTCAATTACAATATTTCTTGTTTAATTAATATAACTTGCCAAGCTCTAAGTGTGTCATAGTTATGATTACTAAAATTACTCAACTCTGTAAGAGTATCATAGCCATGATTATGAGTAATTGGGGCATGGTAACGAGCTACAAGTTAATATATGCCAGTGATACAAATTACTATATAAAACATAGAACGAGTAAACAGGAAAACTGCAGATCGCCCCCAGCAAAGGGCGCCCTCGACAGGATATGAGCTAGACGGCATGCATTCGTTTGTAACCACCAATGGGAATTGAACAACAATTCATTCCAATAATAAAATAAACTGGATTGGTCCAGGTGCCATATTGGGCGCTCAGAGAAATCGTGATAAGTTCAGGAAGGCAGGAAATCACAGCTGTGCGCCGCTAGCTAGCGATGAAGAGGGCAAGACTAAGTCTGGCTTCTCTCCGGAGCGGGTGCGCCTTCAGTGCGCCCGCCTGTTAATACTTTCCTTTTGTATTTCACTTCATGTATTTTTCATGTGTCGCTTACACTCCTCCAGTGTAACTAACTATCATTGTACTAACCATTAATTAGACTAAGATCATTGCCCATTTCAATAATTAGAATTTAACGTTAAACCATGTTTACTTTGTCAAGTTGTTTAACTCAGTCTTGATGCCTTTCACCAAGTAGGGCATTGATCCAAGATTAGACTTACCCGCACGATTCTGGTCCATCTCACTTAATTATTGATGAGTTACGCATCGGTTGCCTAGCGAATAGCCTATTGAATACATCATTCATTAAATCAATCCCATGATTGAGTTCTTAATTAGAGCTGATGGGTATAATGGTTTTCAATTCTTAAGTTCAGGGAAGTGAGAAGGTAACATTTTTAATTTCGCAGAATTGAATGGTATAAGTTAATACTTTGAAACAATTATCACAGAAATTTATGAATTAATATGTATATTTTTTTTAAATTCAATAAATTGTGAAATAAAGATTTCATTCCATAAAATACTGGAATAAACTCCTTTATCGACATAATCCAATCCTTTAAATACTTTCTACTGCAGGAATATACATTGTCATAATATAAGGTCCATATCCACACTCCAACCTAGGGTTGCGTGATTTCACATTTCCTTAGAAACCTCTCATAAATTAAAATTTCGATAATAGATGATCATCTCTAATATTTCTTTCTGGAGACTGACTGATATCCTAACCATACGACGGTAATTAAAGTTATTATTTTTATAGGTATTATCAGTAGCAATAAAATAATATAATTTTTGTATAAAAAATATGTGGGGACAAAATTTTCACGAATAGTGCACATGACATGAGAACGGTTAGGTCGAAAAATGCCATTTTGTGAACAGTTCTCTCAGCAATATTCTTTGCTCTTCGTCACGGTTCGTGGATTACACGGACACATCTTTCCTTATTCCATGTCTCCCTTCTTATCTCTCCTTCCAGGAAGAGAGGAGAAGAGGTACTCTCCTCAATGTTACATCTTTCCTTTGAATGCAGGATTTTGGCGAAAAAAGAAGAAGAAGAAGAAAAGAAGGAAGGAAGGATGCAGAAAGAATGATTTCGATTGCCGGTCCCCAGTTACCTAAATATATTGAAGGTAAGGGCGGGTGGAACAGAGCGAGAGCAAAGTTTGGGCGACCTCCGTCTTTCCCCTTCCCCAAAAGTCTTCAGACCTCCCTCCCCCACCATCTTCAGTCCCTTCCTACCTCGTCATCACCACCACCGACGAATGTGGAATATAACGGTGACCAATCAGATGTCATGGCGGTGCCTGGATATATCTTCTCTCCCTCTTTTATGACAAGGAGAGATTCCGTAGAGGAGGATACAGCCCGTTGGGGATGGTGTAGTGAAGATGCGATCTCCTACTCTGCGAAAGAAAAACTTCCCATCTTGAGCCTAGTTAGTACAATCTGAGGTAAAGCTCCATCACGAAATACTTACCGCCATCTGCAGATTACGACTAAAATCTTACCAAATGAATGGAGCGAAAAATTGGGATTATTGATGTACACTACTTATTAAGTATGTCCCGGAATGTTAAAGTTAATAGATTGGAAGGAAAATAGTAGTAGATAAAAAAGGAAAAAGCAAGAGTAAGCAACACAAGTAAAAAGGAAATGTGTGAGAACTGATAGCGGTGTAGTGGTAGATAGCCTGCGCCACCACGATATCGCTGAGCGTTAGAGCATGGTTTCAATTCCTGCTCGGTCGAACTATGTGGTTTTCACCTGGTGTTTCCCTCACCTACTCCAGACCGAAGTTAGTAAGTTCCCCAGCCAACATCTCTCCCTCCTAATTACCTCACTTCAAGTCAAGAGAAGACCTCATGGCTTAAACCTTATCATGAGACATGAGATAAATAAATAAATAAATATATAAACAGAGTACACGTACTTACCTGTTCTGGAACCACACCTGCACTACTCGCATGTCCAAGCCCGTGTCTTGAGACAGCTGTTCCCGAACATGCCGCGCTGGCTTTGGACTGTTGTTGTACGCCAACTTGAGCGTCTCCAACTGCTTGGCGGTTATGGTGGTGCGAGGTCGCTTGTTGGGCTGATCACCATCCAGACACGCACCATCTGCGGGCAGCGACCCCCCGTCGCCTGCGTGCGTCACGCCGCCCCCGCGCACACGTATGGCATTCTGCCTCCGACACACTCAAGCTTCCTCAGTCTATGCTCATCGGAGGTAGAATACCATTCATGGTGTTTGTTGAACATCACCCCCAGAAAAACCCACTTCTTTAAAGAATGAATAGATGACGAACCGATACCAGCAATAAGAACAACCAAAATGCCTCATCGTAACAATATATCTCAGCGTTACACTCATCCGGCGCAGGTTGTGCTGTCAATACCGCGTAACCAGTAAAGCCTTGTCCCTGTGGCACGTGGTGCGCCTCACCCTGTCACCTATTTTATTCCGTACACCATAAGTTGTTTTCTTTCTTCGTGAGTATTCAGTTTATGAATACACACCTATTGTCACGAATAATCTTGTCTATCTTGTTCTATTTTTTCACCATTTCTTCATTTCAGGTAAATAATCCAAAGGCTAATCTACGAACTAACATTTCCAACTGTCGCCTGGCCTTCTCGTACGTTTTCATCGTACGTTAAAATTAATTGTGCACGATTTATATGTTAACAAAATAGAAATAATTTTTTCACGAAGACAAAGAGAGCGACTAATGAAAACACTAAACGCTAATGAAAATAATACATGTTACTCAACGTAAGTTACGCAAAAGAATTAACCTCTTTTATTCTATTTCAGCGAGGAGGCTCATTGTCTGAATCAATTACTATTGGATACATATCATTCCTATTTGTACAATAGATAAGTCTAATTCGCCTCGTCTGTACTATACAATAAAAACATAAATAGTTAAAATATTTTAAACAACTTATCGCGAAACAATTAAGGGATATTCATATTTCAAAATAATACTTTAAAAAAATATAAGGCGTCAGCTTCGATAATATATAATTGTAGAATCTATGTCAACGACCTAATTCTCGTTACTTAAAGATTACGCTGTCTTTCCACCGTATCACCCATCTTCTCTACCCCTTGTTCCGGAACTCGCATCCGTTTGCCCCGAAACTGCGCCAGTCATTTGTCTTCCTGCGGCAATGGCCTTGGGGACCAATTGCGGCGGTTAGACGATATCACATCTCCAACCTTTACTGCGCCATGTTCAGATCCATCACCAATCGAACATGGAGTTTATGGGAAATTGATCAATTCACTTCGACAATAACAAAGTGATATCTCTTGATAAATTGAATGAGCTACTGTAAATTATTCTCTCAATATCTTTTTTCTTTTATGAAGTATCTTTATGTTGGAACTACGACTGAAGAAATCTATTATCATTATCAGGCATAAAATCAGAATTATTTGTGAAAGTATTGATCTTATGTTCTTAAATTATTTTATACACCCGCTTGTTGAATATTTTTCGATATTGTGATGAAAATATACGAAAAAGATATAACATTGACGAGGATAAATGACAAATTTATTTCGCACCAACCAAACTCAGCGTACGCTCAAAACAAAATGCCACCATTGTGACTGATTCCTCTCCCTTCGCAAAGAGCGCCGGTTGCCGATATCTCTGCTGCGTGAATGGACATCGCCTGCGTTGGAACATTCGACAACTCGTGTCGGGGGGTGGGGTGTAAACGTCCATGAATTTTACAACGAAGCGATCGCAGCGTGCGTCGCGGCGCCACCGGGAGATTACGCCATGTCGCGAACAAGCGCGTATCGGACAGCGTGCCTTTGCAGGTGGCGCTGCGGTAATTGGAGCGGGCACCTCGCAAATTGAAGCGGAGCGCGAGAGAACGCTCGGGTATCGCCGCGATGAATGTTAATGCGTTTCATTGCGAAATGGCTGCGTGTATTGACAGGCTCATTATCAGATGCGGATGCTCGTGTCGGAATAGCCGTCGGATTACTCTACACGAATTTACTGTAAAAGGCCCAGTGTGCTGTACGAGTTCTGTCATTGAGGAATCAATAAAATCTACACTTTACATAAAGTTCAAATGCTCCTATACTTTCATATATCAGTGCTGTAGTGATTACTACCGTTTATACCACGATAGAAAGTTAATGAAAATGCTTTTTATGAGTTGGGTGTAATCGCAGATTTCCTATCTAATAAATAGGTTCGAGAAATGTGCCGTTTTATAGAAACTAAGATGGGTGAAACTAAATATTATTTGCAATTACGTCAAAATCGAAATTGAGAATGTTACGGTGTCTCGATGTTTCTAAATACGAGTAACTGAGAATCAAGGAATACTGTTATTTGACGGTGATTCGAATCTCTGTGGTCAGAGTTGAAAAATAATTTCCCGTCAAATATTACCAAGAAGAGTAAATCTTACAACAATAATAATTATAAACACAAGATTATTACTTTCAGATAGGTTTCGCACTTCATATGCTATATACTAAGGAATTAAAGTATACTCCAGTAAAACTCTACTGGCGAGGGTGTGTGGGGGACTGAAGCTACCGTTCCAAAACAGTAAGGATAAAGGGGAAAATTTAAGTAAAATATTATGTTAACGGCAGCAAATGGTATATGTAAAATATCATAGTTGCAGTGAAAAATGCTGAGCGAGCGCGCGCTTACCTTTGCTTTTCGCCGCTTCGTAGTCCGGTTTGCAGACGAGCTTCCGATCCTCCATGAGGTAGAACTCGTCCCCCGTGTTGAGCTGGCGCGCGCAGATGACGCACGAGAAGCATTGCAGATGGTAGACGTGGTCGGAGGCGCGCCGCACCACTTGCGTGGGAGGGATGCCTTGAGCGCAGGCCGCGCACTTGGTGCCGAAGCGCCTGCACCCACCGCCCCCGCACATGCAACGCGCTCATTACCACACCCGTGTACACGACGCACAGCCACAATGACATGCATCACCTGACCAAGCGAACTGCTGGATTGGACCACGCGGGACAGAACTATGGAGTACCATGTCTTTAATGAACTTCCACTAAATAAAAATAAATAATCCTTACAAAAAAGAGACACGTCCACAACCCTAAGGCTTAAAATTTCTCATAACACTCATGTTTATTTCCCCCAAATTCACAAAGACCCTTTGGTGCCAGATGACACACGATTTTCGTCTTTTATTGGTGGAGTATGGAAAAAGGAAGGGAGACTCGACTCTATCATCTCACCTACTATAGCTGATTGAAACCATTATGAGAAACTACGCATTGTATTTTCCAGAAATATGAGAAATTCCGCGGTATATCTCCCATCCTGTCGATTCTCTTTTGTTAAGGACCTCACCACACATGTCTGAGTATACTGTTTCTTAGCGATCGAAACACTCTTCAAAGAATTTTAACTGCTGTCTACGGAATATTTCGGCAATATAATATACAGTAGGTCGATGACGTTGACTACTGCGCTGTGTGTGGATGAACCACGAACTACCAGCTTGGAGTTTAGAATCGGTTCCTATCGAACAGTCGAAGCTCCATAGTTCTGTCCTCCTGGGCTGTTGTATACAATGACTTGTAATCAATCAAATGCATAAAACAGGAGCATTACCACTCTCACCCTGCACTTCACTTGATCGGGCTATTATAACAAAAGTAGATTCATTATGAGACCTAGTAGGTCTTCATAAGAATTTAGTATAATTCATATTCTTACATCACACCCACAGAACGCGACAAAATGTATTAAATGAAACAATTTTCATAAATGTCAATTAACTGAAAGAGGGCAATTACGAGGGGAAAAGGAATAAAGGAAAAATGTATGTATAACTAATGATTTCCGCGCGAAAATTACAGTAGATGATCACAGTATGGACTCATTGTCAGTAGTTTACGGTGAACACAACAGTTTTCACGTTCCGCAGCGATATAGTAATCTGTTTGGTCATTAACCAGTAAGATGTTTCAAGAAATTTCATTTTCGGGGAATTCACGTCGGGGAATACACACAATCTCACGTTATATATTCCAAAGTACTGAAATGTTCTCTATCAGGTACTGACATCGACACACACAAACAAAATAAATACAACATAGATCTTAGACAGGTGAGGGATAGACTACAACTCTCCAAACACAATAGCCTCTAATAGAATTTTCAAACGAAGAATTCTCAAGTGGGAGTAGCGTGTCACAGGGAGAGGGTTTTATGTACCTTCTGACAGTATTATCACTATTATTACATATTCTATTTCGGTTAATATCGCAGAATATCGTCCTCATAGTATGTCAGATAATAATTATAGTGAGAAAAATAATTATTTGTTAAATATAAAAATGTATGCATAGAATATGGTTCGGCCGGATATTCATAAAAGATGTATGATTTCGGTCAAGAACAAGTTTTACAAATCCCTTTTCAACTGTTCAGAATTGGATTTACGATATTCGTTTGGATCTTAACGGATTTGGCACTGATTCCCACTATGAAATTTCAACATTCAACGCTTTTTATATTGTTACTATCCGTTCCTAGCTTTTCACAAACGTTCTTTTAACAGTTTTCCCCAGTTTACAAACTATTTCATTTTCGCTAGAGTAGCTAACACTAATCAATTAGCATTGTATGCAATGTAAAAATATATTTCACTACATAACTACCAAACATCACATAAACTCTAATAATTTAAAAATATAATATTCATGTAATGATATAAGAAAAGTAAGGAAGCTAGAAGCCCTGATGCATGCAATATTGTTGTTCTAGTGTCTGTCATCGCATCGTGAGTTCAAAACAGAAACAAGAACATTCCTCTGGCATAATTAGTTCAATGTCACACTTATAAGACTATGTTGTAAAATAAGTTATGAATATTAAAATCTTTTCTCTTTCGTATCCTACGTATTTTAATAAGTTTCATTCCATTTAGAAAACACTACTGCTGATTAAATAGACTTATAATTTTGTGTATAGCACCTCTTGACCAAGATGACATGGAATGCGGATATCTATGATATCAATGAAGAAGCAATAAATATGTTCGTATTACAGATTGTTCTCTCTGTTTCAAAATCATTGGAATGCCTTAGGGAAGGGGCCCGCATTGAGAATTTGTGACTATATTTCGTTAAAACATTGTTTTTATACCAATAATGATTGTTAGAATAAATGAAAGATGAGGTGTTGTCTACTAATTGTAACATCACATCTCAAATCCTGATGTGTTATTATTTCTTTGGTAGAAGCGGGATCCACATAAATACCAAAATCCCTATGGTAGTTTTTGTCGCTGCCACCAGCTCGGTTTCCCGAGCAACCAAACTCGAATGTAATAATAATAAATAATGATTTATTACAAATTACATGAAATCTGAATTGTTTACAGACACATACTCACAAAATCATTAGTACATCTAATAATCTGTTATTAGACAAATAATGCTGACAGAGAGCATTGTTTATACTTTGTAAAATATAGTTGAAGACAACTAAATTTTAAAAACCCTCAGGTTATCTGTTCCTTTGAAAAGATAAGTTGTTTTCCCCAACAACTAACTGATACTAGTTACGACCCTCGTACCTAGTAATGAGTTCATTAAGTCTACCGCAGCAGTCTTAACATACATCTAGTCTCCGCGACCTAGATTTAGTACAGTCACTTGTCCGTGCTGACGGATCTCTACGTTCCTTTGTAATACATCCCCGAGAAGCTTCACTCCTCCCAATATATACTGTACCAGACGTCACGTGATCAGTGAACAACCACGCCTTCGCCACCACCGTGCAAGCACTTCTTTTGTGTCAACCCTTTTGCTTCTAAGAATGCAGAGGACGCGCCGTAGAGGACGAATCGTCATGAGCGCCACCTAGGCGCTTTGCAAACACCCTTTTCGTGCTTCATTCTTTTCTTCGTGGAATTCGTCTTTAATTTAGGTACACATGAACCCCCGTGGGTCAACGTCGCCGACTGCATTTTTCGAATACACTGGATGGAGCTACAGAATATGTACACATCTGTGCCAAAGTTGAGTACACATAAAACTAAATTAATATGAGCCATAAGACAATACAGACTTTGTTACAACACACCACAAGCCCATATGCGATGTGCGTAAGCTTTTTGTATCAAAAACGGTTTGACGTAATATTATTTGGTATATTTACTGTGATGAACATAGAAGAATTATATCTCGCATTAAAAGACATTTTTTCTACCTTGATATCTTCAGGCAAGCAATGTAAAAGTCTAGTTGCGGCCTCCATGTAAAATAACTACATGTTACGGCACACCACAAGCCCATATGCGATGTGCGTAAGCTTTTTGGTGGAGAAGCGGGATTCAACCATAAACCACAACCTTTATGGTAGAGTTCGCTGCCGCCAGCTTGGTTTCCCCAAGCAATCAAACACACGAGTAATATCAACAAACATTTAATTCAAATTAAATAAAGCTCTGAATATTTACAAATGTAGACAAACTCGCAAATTATAAATACAAGTTTGAACTTGTTATTACTTGATATTGCTATCTAAAAGCAATAATTACACATAGTTATAACTACTGGTGTTAAGAATTAACTCGGAAATCTACCCAGATTATCCGAAGTTCAAAAAGTTCCAAGTTGCTATCTCGAAATAAATAACTGTTCCAAGCTATGTTATTCGCGCCTATAGCAAGTAATAGAATTACCGCAGCAATTCTCAGTGGTCTGACGACCAAACTAACCAAGTTACATATTAAATAACTTGCGTACTTCTATACGCTTTCGCAATTGTCTCAAAGTCTGAAAGCCTCCAGTATAAAAGTCACTTGAGAGCAAAATCCCTCCAATATATATTGAGGCGGAGGTCACGTGACTACCTCTTCGCCCGTTCCCAACACCCAACCTCGGCTTGGTCAATCCTCAGCTTCCGAGAAAAACTGCCTTTTCGGTTGAACACTATTTCTGTCAACTGCTGAAATAATCCATACACACTCATTTTCCTTCTCCGGGCTTTCATCTCAGTTTTCAGAAGTAGAAGGGAGTTCTCCCTCTTCACAATACGAGATGTCTTAACGCGCACCTTTCCTTGTTTGGGCGGCGACGGGCATGGCTCTTAATCGCCTTTGGAATTTCCGGCGAGCACAGTGCTTGAAAATGTTATTTCAAAATCTATACTGGCCACGATGTTACAGCTCCTCCCCACTAAATTTTTCTGAGTGTTTTAGCTTTGATGACCACGAAGAAAAATCAGATGGAAGAGAACACAGTTCACCAATCTTGACACAACACACAAATACAGAGGCGAATACCCGCCCTGTTGTTAATTCAAATACAGGTTCACATTTACATATCATATTATACAATTTTAAAACAAATATGGCATGGCGAGTTATTTTGCAAACCTTGTTCCGAGAAAATATAACTCTTCCTCTCTTTGTTACTTCAAGATTTCAGTTATATATACTACTAGATTAACTACTCTTAATAAAAATAACTACTCTCAATAACACTGCTAATGGTAACTGAAGAGAAATATACACAATTTAAGTTACCCTTGACAAATAACATTAATCATTAGATCAAATCCTTAGTGAAGCCCAAATTATTTACATGATTTTACATGATAAAAATACGCAATGAGTAAAATAACAAAATTGATTATCCTTCACAAACCAATTATAAAACTAGAACGCTCAGTTCTAGAGTGAACCTATAATTACTGATGAGATTATCTACTCTAAAAAATCAACATTAATATGCTTGTTCTCTGCTCAATACTAAATAGCAGATTTGGTATCCAATATAGTTGACCAGTATCAAAGTGACATCTCACTTTCTGCATAACACACATGATGCTCCCGAAGACATCATATTCGCAATTTAAATCCGACAATCTACTAACTTTTGCTTGAACCACCGTCTCTATAAGTAGCTCTAGACTAGTACAAATTAATCTCCTATGCTCGATATACAACGGAAAATTTTTTCTTTGAACATCAACTAACTCCAAAGATTCAACAATACCGATTCTAATAGATGGAAGTAATACATTGGAATGCCGTCTCAAACATACAGCCGGTACCAATTTATTAACATTAACATCTGAACATTCATCTTCAATAAAACTAGTAACTACCTCCAACTTGAATTTTCGAGGTATCTCAATTACATTTTTATTAAAAACATACAAAGGGTTAATTTCAGAACTACATGTCACGTAATTATCATTAGTAGCATGTCTAAAAATATCTAGTTCATTCATATGGCAAACAAATGAAAACATACACTGAATATTAATATTCCCCAAATTTAACTGACTAGGAGCATATACAGTTTCTCCAGTGTTCCGAACAT
>NNCF01134283.1:142497-186567 GCA_002313205.1 Laupala kohalensis | reverse complement strand
CTTTTACAGTGTAGAAGCACTGGTGCAGGAGGTAGTTTTTAACCGCGGATTTGAAGATATTCAATTTCATAATATCTTTTATATTCTTGGGCAGGGAATTATATAGAACGATTCCCGAATGGTATGGTCCCTTTTGGCAAAGAGTGGTTGACACTTTAGGCCGATGAATATTACTACTATTGCGTGTATAGTGTTCGTGAACGAGACTGTTTCGTATAATAATCAACACAACCAAAATTTAAATCACTAGAACCCTTAGAATTAAATTTTATACAATATGCATTTGTATTAACCTCCCAAAAGGAAACAGAATGATTGAAATTAAGAGACCAAAGCTTTCTCCTAATATCATCCGAGAAAATATCCTGAATATATTTGTCATGGCTATCTACACTCAAACACACCCTTTCCTGGTTACGTAATGTACCGTTGCACTGACTCGTAACAGAATCCCCTCTCGCAATTGTACTTTCACGACCATTACTAGAAAATATTCCTGGGTGAAATGACTTCCAATTGTCACTAGAAATATTTGAGCGAGAATGTATTTCCATACAAAAATAATTTATATCAACTGCGTCATTAATGACATCCCCATGATCTAATGAATTTAATTTCTTACTAATACCCACAGTATCATCAAACTCACTTTCTTTGTTTAACTCGGTACTAGAATTTATTGTAGACTCATTTAGCGCATCTTCAGAATAACTTAGAGTTGAGACTGTAGAGAATTTTACAACATCTCCTCGAAAGGTATTCAATTCCGCTGAATCATTAGGACAATTTGATTCAGAAGTAATATCATTGTTATGAACATCAAAGTTTTGTGTTTCAAAGGTTTCGTTTAACGTCTCACAATTACGTCTTTCTTCAACGAAATCTTTTTCCGAAACTTCAACTAAATTTGGCGACATATCTAAATTGTTATCTGAAAAAATCAAATCCATTTCAATTTTGTTTTCTACAACCGGAGGGTACTTGGGTTCAAGAACTGGTTCAGAGGCTTTATTATACGCAATACTCCGCGTCACTACAGCGTTAGTACTCTCGATAACAACACTTACGTCAATTTGTGCACTTTTAAGCAGAGCGGCCTTCCTATTTCCAAGTAGGTAATATCCTATCTCGCAGCGTACAACAGCGGCCTGAGTGACTATGCTCACAATTTTACCCTTTTCTGTTTGCCATTTCTACGGAAATGTTTGCTACTCGCAAGCACACCAGTTCCACATCTAGAGGATGCGACAGCATCACCTTAGTACCCGTGAACATCGACTCGTCCACGTGGTTCTCTGATATTAAATCAAATAAGGAACCGCTATCTCTACAGATATTCATATCTTGTCCATATATTTTCCGCCAAAAAATAAAAGGATTATCAACGCTTTGGCCCAGCTCTCTTATATTTTGAATTACCTGTGTTACGTTTTGAATAGTTTCCGTCTGCGCGGGTCGCTCACTCTTCTGAGGACAATTGTAAGACATATGTTCCTCGGATTGACATACGAAGCATCGTCGTACGTAAGGTCGCTCAAACGCATTACGACTTTCGGTAGTTTTATTTTGAAGTTTCTTACCGGAATCAACTGGTTTCTGTTCGCGACTGGTTTTTACTTCATTCGCAACATGATTTGACGCTTTTTTTTATTTTACCATTATTATTTCCCTGATTTTGTACGTTCGGTTTCTGAAATTTTAGTGGCCGTCGAATTTCAGATTTTAACAAATCATACTCGTCCAATTTGTTACTTAGTGCTTTCGAGTTATTGAATTTTGTCCAATTTTCAATAAAATGTTCACGGACATCCGGATGAACTTTTCTTTTAATCTGATCTGTGATAATTAGATCTTTAAGCTTTTCAAAGGTATCTACTTTTACTCCTTCAATCCATTCTGAAAAATATGATTCTAAACTTTACCTCAGATCTTCCCAACTTTCGTTTTCATTTTTACGACGCGAGAAAAATAATACCCTAAATTTTTCCGCGCTCATTTTCAATCTTTTCAATAAGATTTCTTTTATCTCCTCATAATCCAGACTATCACTTTCCTTCGCAACCTGTTGCGCTATATCCACTGGTAATAGACCTAATAAATATGTTACCCATTGATTACTAGAAACATTTAATTGCGTAGCCTGTCTTTCAAATAGATTTAAATAAAAGCTTAAATCAGTATCTTTGTCGAATTTCCCAATAATTCGATTTAAGTCGAGATGAACCGCATCTCGTTCCCTTGACTGTCCAGAACTGCACGCAGAAATCCTAAGTTTTTCAAGCTCATGTGCCCTTTTTTTTCTAAAGTGGCTGCGACTGCGGCGGATTCGGATACTTCCGCGGCTTGTCGCTCTTTGATTGCTTCTAATAAAGTCAACGTGAATTCTGCGTCGTAATCTGTATCTGACACAATTAAGTCTTTAATTTCCCTAATTTTATTATTTTCATTTACCTTTATTCCTAATTCACTCGCGGCTTCTAGTAGCACTCGCTTTTCAAATTTCGCAAAATATGCCATTTTGTAAATTTCTTAAAATTAACATCACTTGAACCTGATTTGTATAACAACAAGCTGAGTACTCACTCAAATTGTAGCACAGCACAGATGGTACACTAGGCACTCGGTTTTCAGATCCTGTGTTCTTCCACGGCGTCGTGATGTCTTCAGATGGCGCTCACGCTCCGTCACAGGCGTTCGAAACTCACCGCTGCTAGACCAGTTGGTACGGCACACCACAAGCCCATATGCGATGTGCGTAAGCTTTTTGTATCAAAAACGGTTTGACGTAATATTATTTGGTATATTTATTGTGATGAACATAGAAGAATTATATCTGGTATTAAAACACATTTTTTCTACCTTGATATCTTCAGGCAAACAATGTAAAAGTCTAGTTGCGGCCTCCATGTAAAATAACTACCTGTAACGGCACACCACAAGCCCATATGCGATGTGCGTAAGCTTTTTGGTGGAGAAACGGGATTCAACCATAAACCACAACATTTATGGTAGAGTTTGCTGCCACCAGCTTGGTTACCCCAAGCAATCAAACACACGAGCAATAACAACAAACATTTAATTCAAATTAAATAAAGCTCTGAACATTTACAAATGTAGACAAACTCGCAAATCATAAATACAAATTTGAACTTGTTATTACTTGATATTGCTATCTAAAAGCAATAATTACACACAGTTATAACTACTGGTGTTATGAATTAACTCGGAAATCTACCCAGATTATCCGAAGTTCAAATAGTTCCAAGTTGCTATCTCGAAATAAATAACTGTTCAAAGCTATGTTATTCGCGCCTATAGCAAGTAATAGAATTACCGCAGCAATTCTCAGTGGTCTGACGACCAAACTAACCAAGTTACATATTAAATAACTTGCGTATTTCTATACGCTTTCGCAATTGTCTCAAAGTCTGAAAGCCTCCAGTATAAAAGTCACTTGAGAGCAAAATCCCTCCAATATATATTGAGGAAGAGGTCACGTGACTACCTCTTCGCCCGTTCCCAACACCCAACCTCGGCTTGGTCAATCCTCAGCTTCCGAGAAAAACTGCCTTTTCGGATGAATACTATTTCTGTCAACTGCTGAAATATTCCATACACACTCATTTTCCTTCTCAGGGTGTTCATCTCAGTTTTCAGAAGTAGAAGGGAGTTCTCCCTCTTCACAATACGAGATGTCTTAACGCGCACCTTTCCTTGTTGGGGCGGAGACGGGCATGGCTCTTAATCGCCTTTGGAATTTCCGGCGAGCACAGTGCTTGAAAATGTTATTTCAAAATCTATACTGGCCACGATGTTACAACATGCAAGAAAATAGTTTTTGAAATTGGTATAAGTTATTTAAAAGTACTACAGCAATAGCGTGATAAAGTACAAGACGAATTTAACTTTTATTAAAATCAANGCGTGATAAAGCACAAGACGAATTTAACTTTTATTAAAATCAATAAATTCTTTTACAGTGTAGAAGCACTGGTGCAGGAGATAGTTTTTAACCGCGGATTTGGAGATATTCAATTTCATAATAACTTTTATATTCTTGGGCAGGGAATTATATAGAACGATTTCCGAATGATGTGGTCCTTTTTGGCAAAGAGTGGTTGACACTCTAGGGTGATGAATATTATTCGTATTGCGAGTATTGTGTTCGTGAACGAGACTGTTTCGTATAAAGAAAGGGTGGCACTTCAGTAATTCGGTCTTAACAAACACGACCGTTTCATAAATATAAATGCAGGGAAGTGTTAAGATATTTAATTCCTTGAATAAAGGTTTACAAGAGTTTCGGGGGTGAGATTTACAAATTATCCGAACTATCCTCTTCTGAATTCTGAAAGTTTGAATGCTCTGACCGGAATTACCCCAGAAGGTAATGCCGTAACGTAAATGGGAGTAAACGTTTGCAAAATATACGCAACGGGAAATACGTGGACTAACTGCGCTAACTAATATTTGGAATTCGTAACACAATTTGCTTAATTGGGAATTAAGTTTGTCAACGTGACAATTCCTTTTGAGGTTGTCTTGAATATGGAGACCTAAGAATTTTGTATTCGTAGCAATTTTTAATTGTGTTCCGTTTAAAGAAAGTGAAACCTGAGATATAGATTTTGTATTGCTATTGTGAAATGACATAGACACTGTTTTGTCAGTGTTTACAATGAGACGATTTGCATGGAACGAAGCCAAAATGTTAGACAAAACTTTTTGAGCTTTGGCGTGTTTACACAGTAAATTAGTGTCATCAACAAAAAGAACCTTTTTGTAACAATAAATCGTGAATTTAGTGTTATTTCAATTCTTATGATTTTTAAACACTATACTCAGAATAATCTATAGTTCGATAATAACTTGTACATGTNGACATTCTATTAGTATTATAACTCGCACCCAACTTTTTATCTTATCTAGGAACTTTTGCTGAAATTTTTGAATCCGCCTCTGCCTTAGGGTCCTTGATCGGTATTGATGGGATGGTCCCTTGCTTGCTCTTGGAGAGTAAATTAGTTTTTTTCCTCCTCGTGGTCATACGCAGTTTGTACTGTTTTTTGACAATAAATTTATAATTTTTTTTTATAATCTGATGTGGATGATGACATGTCGTTCGCATACAATAAAAAGAGTATAGGGCCGAGAATTGATCCTTGGGGTACTCCGCAAGTAAGTGGCTTTGTTTCTGAAAGACAACGCTCAAGTATTTTATTTTTAGTATAGGATATTTCTACTTGTTGATATCTATCTTTTAAATAAGAAGTTAGCCATTGATGTGGAAGTCCACGAATGCCTAAAGAATGCAATTTGGTAAGGAGAATTCCGTGATCGATGACATCGAATGCTTTGGATAAGTCAAGAAAAACACCCTGAGGATTTTCTCCACTGTCTAGAGATGTGGTAACATCGTTTAAGAAGGAAAATATGGCGCTTGTAGTGGAAAAGGATTTCCTAAAACCGTGTTGATCGTCAGAGAGAATGTTATTTTTTGATAAAAAATCTAGAAGACGCTTATAGAATAATTTTTCTAGGATTTTTGAGAAAATGGGTAGAAGAGATATTGGTCGGTAATTTCCAATATTAAGGTTGTTTTCTTTCTTGTGTCAAGGTTTCACTTTAGCTCTCTTAAATATGTTGGGAAACACCCCTTCCGATAAAGAACTATTAAAAATATTTACGAGTGGATTTAATATAGCGTGGGACGAAGATTTAACAATAAACTCAGGTATATCATCTATGCCTCGTGAAAATTTGTTTTTTAAGGAGCTGATGATTCCCATGACTTCACTGGCGTTAGTTTCGGAAGTGAACATAGAATTGGGTATGTGGGTGGATATAATTGTAGGACATTGATTTGGATATATTGAGTTCGTTATTTTACCAACGTCTGAGAAGTAAGTATTATACAAACTTGCGATGTCCTGAGGATTTGATACGATTTTGCCATTTTAGTAAAGAAACATTTTCTTCGCGATTTTGAGAAGTTGACGTGTAATTTTTAACAATATTCCACATGGCTTTCATCCGGTTGTTCGATTTTAGTATATGCCTGTCGTTTTCCATTACTTTAGCGGCATAGACTACTTTTCGAATAAATATTTTATTAGTAGACAACTCCACATCTTTCATTTATTCTTAAAAATGGATACTAGTTTCGCCTCACCGATATCCAACAATGATTGCTAGATATTGATTACGGATAGTTTCGAGGATGTTGTACTTTAACCATATTTTAACAAAATGTTAGAATTTAATGAAGAAACAAATTGTGTAAACTCGAAAATCATCAGTGCGTCTGTGGTAGCGTGAATTCAATGATTTCCATGGTTCATGAATATACAATGGAAACTATTGAGATGAAAGAATCCCCCCTTGAAGGGCTTCGTCAACATGATTCAGGAAGAGAAGCTCCTATTCTGCGTGGCGCATTGTGAGCGTCCGCGTATACATGTATGTGAAGCTGGCCACGTGACAACTGCTTGTGTAGAAAAAGAAGAGGGAAGTGTTTTAATTTCTAAGAAATCGAATTAAATGGATATGTCACCTTGATCTATTCACTTCTATATGTTAATTTAATATCCAGTGTTATTTTTCTGAGCATTGACATTGATAAAATCGACATTCTCTGTTTTGCTGAGGTGAACCATAAGTTGAACATAAATAATATACTTTCAATATTCGAAAAAAATAAAAAATTACAGGAGGGATAAGTACTCCGTCTAGGTAACAGACGGACAAGACATTATCCTCAAGATGATGGGAAATACAAAAATTGAGAGAAATATGGTAAATATAAGTATGTTATAAATTCCAATTACTCCGGTGACCTATGACGACATTTTGAATACAGCTTTTAAAACCATCCACGGTAATGTTTGAGAAGTTCAAATGGTTATGCTAATTGGTGTGGTTTTTTATTTTCTTATTTACGCCTTATTTTAATGTTTTCAAATTCTGTCTAAGCATAATTGGGTACTGAAGGTACAGTAAATAAAAATTAGTTAATTTCTTAATTTACCATTTCAATAAAAAATATGTGAGTAAAATTGAAGTTACGGGTACAAAGAGTGTGATTCATCTTCTTAAGGCCTTTAATGACCTGGACGTTGGCGAGCCCTGAAGTTCCAATTTTAAAAAATTCATCTTATGTTTCCCACTCTAAGTCTTTAAAAATATTTAGTACTTACTATATAAAATGTGTATTTTTTTATAGCATTTCCTATAGTATTTCCTATAGTGTACATGTATTTAGAACTTATAGTATTCCAATAAGTATAGTGTACAATAAAATTCTGATAGGTTTTTTAATAAGGCTTGAATAAGCGAAATACAGTGTCCTTGAGACACATAAACAATATAATTTGATCGGAGAGTCGAGCTAGAGGGAGAGAAAGATCTGTACTTTTCTTATTTTTACATTTCTAATAGTTTCCTACACTTAGAAAATTAATGAAATACATTAGATATTTTTACCGATGTACAACACAATCCTCGACCTCTAGACAGACTATCTGCGCAGCAAGTCTAACTACAGATTCTTCTGTGTCTTTGTTACCCTCTTTTCGGTTAATGCGGCCTAAAATAAGTTTGGTATATTTAGCTTTAATGAGGACCACATTCTTCACAAGAGCGAAATAAGATATGTTATTATTAAGAGCTGATAATGAGTCAATGTTTTTCGAAAAGTTCCCCCTTTCTCTCTCCCCCTCAAAGGCTACAACACGAGGCCAGGCGCGCAGATAAAAGCATCGGCACTGTTTACAACGTGGGAGAGATGTTTAGGTATAGTAAAGTAGTATACGATACGAGTGCATTACAATAGTAGTGTTCTGATAATCAGGATCTGCGAGCAGTCGAGAATTATCAGATTGTAGTAACCGTTCTTTATAAAATGTTGTGATATTATCGAGCCGCGAAGGTCCCGTGGGGGTTTTATATTGATATTAATTATTTAGAGGACAGAAATGGATGTTAGTATAGACCCCAGAAGATGATACCCAACGCAAATTTAATTTTTCTGCTTTTCTAAATTCTCAAAATTGAGTGCAGACTTCCAAAATAGGATTTGTTATTCTGTATTCTTTCATAGATCTGATTCATGTAATAATGATCAAGAAAGTTAGTGCTGAGAATTCTGGTGAGAAAATCTTGTTTAATCAGATGTGAATTCACAGCTTGTGAAGTTAGTGTATCGTATAAGATGTAGTTTGAACTCGAAATGACGATGGTCACATTAGACTCCGTACAAGGAGGGTGCCTTCGAAGCATTACAAGTGGAAATAGCCTTCCGAGACAGCTGTTAGAGACTCATTGAATGCTCAAATCCGTCGCCACACCTCATTACAAGCTATTCTGGCGTTCATACATCTCCAAGTGTTAAATGTGGTTTGCCAATAACGATTCGATTTGCTGTGTTAGCTTCATTGTCTAACTTAAAAAAAAAGATTAGATAAAATACCGAGCTTCAAAACCTTCAAACGAAGGTGCGTTGTTTTGAATTCGTCATAAAAACCTTAATATTATTTTTTTGAAACTAAAATTATTTTTCTAATATCTATAATGAACCTTACTATGAAATATTTGCTTTACAATATTTTATATTATGTAATATTAATATATTTCAAGTGTATTTTAATACCACTCGTAATAAGAATATTTTAGAATTGAAGCCCTCTATTATGAGACGATTGAAGGAATGTTTTGAAATAAGTAACAACTTACGACCTTTACGGACGATTAATATCTAATCTTCCCTAAAAGGTTGTAAGTTGTTATTTATCCATTTATCTTACACATATGTTTATAGTACAATGTTTTGTAATTCTTATTTCATTTTCTAATGATAGGACATTTTTTAGCACTATATTATTTGCGGATTAATTACAGCAATTCTTGAAGTGGTGGTGTAGGGTGTCAAGCTGATCATGAATGGAGAGATAGAGAACTCAGACTTTCTACATATAAATGATTCGATCTACACGTTTACTTTTCTATTTACTATAAACAATCATTTCCCCCCGAAAATCTGTGATCAGGAATATGAAGAGTCCTTTTTAATGAGCGTGCTTATGAATCAAAACTTGTACTTATATTTATGCACTTTGAAACAAATTTAAGTATCAGATGTTTCAAAGATATGAAGATAGATAGTTAAACTGTTCTACAAGAGTATTTCCCGACTCGGTGAATCGAAGAAGAAGGAAAGTGAACTCAAGTACTACAGAAATTTTCAAGTGTCGCAAAATTTCCCCAGTCTAGAAACGTCACTGACTGTCTGGTCGTCTAAGAAAGGAAGAAAGAGCGCATGCAGTCATGGCTACTAGTTTCAATTTCGTCGTTGCACCTCTCCATTTGTTTGAGGCGGAGGTTTCCCCAAAAGCTGAAGTTAAGTGTTCGAATTCCAGGTAAGGTTTTGAATTCGTAATAAAATCCTTAATATTATTTTTTTGAAACTAAAATTATTTTTCTAATATCTAAAATGAACCTTACTATGAAATATTTGCTTTACAATATTTTATATTATGTAATATTAATATATTTCAAGTATATTTTAATATCACCCATAATGAAAATGGGTGTTTTCATCGCGTGTTCTACGCGAAGAAAACGGGAAATCACCATTTAAACAGCATAATATCTTCATATCCATTATTCGCTGGAATACCCACATCATAGTTGCGTCTTTGGCAGCCCAGTCTTTCGTCAAGATGGTTAAAATCAATCTCCGGAGTGCAAAGAGGATGAAGTGGAAAGCGATTCTCCACTTTAATGAAACGCTATTATTAGTCACTTTCTCTACCGCTGTTGGGTGATGTTTTTTATTTACAATATGTGTAGTACTAACACATTCTAACTTACGGTCGCGACAGCTTATATAGTAAAAGTCGCCATACTTTACTTTGAGAAATTCAACTTAAAAAAAGAAACGTGAACAGAAATGCTCTGTGTTCATTAGTTTATTTTGTATTAGTAGCAGTAAATTACTTTATTGTCCTCAATGTAATCATTCGCTGATTGTAACAGCTCTCTTAACCGTAAATTATTTATATATTTATTGTCAGTCTAACTGGCTTGATGTTGGTATGGAACCCGTTCTCATTGTAGCCAACACTCTTACTTCGCCATCTTCCATAAGCGTAATGATAAAGGTACCTCGCGTTCTGTTGGCAAGATGTTCGAAATTGAATTCATACAATCGGACAACAATTCACTTGCTCTAGTGGTGATGTTCTGTTTATTTTGCATCGAGCATGTGGAACGAATACTTTGTGTCTTTGTTTGTGATATTAACTTGTATTTCTTTACAGCAAATAGTCGCTTTTGTGACTACTCCTAATAAATTTGTATATTTATTAAATTCTTTGTGACCACTCTTTCCTTGAAATTTTCGCGAGTGTTTCAAGGATTTGTTTCGTAGAGGTTGGCAATTTGTTTAAGGCAGCCATATTGAATAACTTTAGGCAAAGTATCGTGACTTTGAGGTTATGTATTTCCCCATGCTGGCTTGCAGCTAGGTGCTCTATCGGCTGGCAAGTATAACTCACGTATCTCTACGCTTGCTGAGAGAAAATGAGTTACAAGACACGAGTCGTTCAAAACATGCTATATATTCAAACGTAGTGATACTTGCTCGCCATTTATAGGAGCATCTGTGAACCGAACTGCAAGTTTTTATTTTTTTTGCGACTGTCTCATATTAGAGCGTGGTAGAACACTACATTATTTTTCTTTTCAAACTCACAAGACCGTACTCACAATGAAATAAGACGGTTCACCTCCATTTGAATTCCAGGCGCCAAACAAAAACAAATATTTTTACGTTCTGAGGTAGTGTCCCTAACTCAGTGAGACCGCGGAATTCACCCGGATTTTCAAGAAATTTTTGTGCAGAGATGTAACATATTCTTGTGAAACTTTCAAGAAAGCTATCAGGTATATATTACAAATCTTCGACATTACTCTTGTAATAATACTAAACACTGCTCATTTTTTCTAGCGCGATTGTGGTACTGAAATCTCCAAATACAACTGAGAATCGGAACGCAAATACCATCATATCTTATTCGTCTACCACCGAAGATAGAGGTTATGCCATAGCCACCTCTGTCAGCTAGAGATGTATCTGTAAACATAGACTTGCGTCTGCGGAGTCTTTATATACTTGTTTGTACGGAACAAACCACGTCACAGTAGACAGAATTACCAACGTTTTGGCCATCGTGCAGCAGCCTTCTTCGGGATAATGAAAGAATCGAACAGAACTAAGTTTCAGAGTACGACTGTATTTTATGTCTGTTCGACTCTGATATTATCCTTAAGTTGACCATAGCGGGTTGGTCGAAACTTTGATAGTTCTGTCTGCTGAGACGTGGGTTGTCTCGGACCACCAAGTATGTTGAGAATGTTCCATGACCAGATGAAAATGGTTACACAATCATCCCACCATTCTCTGGGGTTGGTTGAACCACCTCACCTGTCTTATTTCATTGTGACCGTAAATATATATATGCGCTGGAGAATGGGGAGAGTCACGTGGCGAAAGTGACGTCAGAGCGTTACCATATGCACAGAGACAGAAGCGCGTCGTTTACTCACTTGAAGAAATCGTCTTTACAGAAGACTTGTCCATTGCGCGCGAAGCATTTGTCGCTGAGTTGGCCAGCACATTCACTGCACTTGAGGCACTTCGCATGCCACGTACGGTCCAGCACCTTGAGGATGAAGCGGTCCAAGATGAGCTCTTGGCAGCCGCCGCACTTGGGGATCGTCGCTGGAACAAAAAAGAAAGCAATTCATATGCAACCACTCATTCACCTACCACAACTGTACATCATTTCCACCCAGCCCTAAAGTTAAAGCTCGTCGCCATTTTCACCTGACAGAAAGTTATCACATATCTTCTCCACATGTAGGATACACGGAAGATATATATGCATAATAAAATTAATTTCTCTTACAAACTTCTTTATAGAATTTCTGTAACGAATATATTTCGATCTGTAGTATACAAACTCAAGATCGACTTTTGCTCAAGTCATCTTAGGAGATAATTAACATGGATCATGACTACATTACTGTTATACAGTACTAATAAATACAAAAAACTATCAACAAAAAAGCTTAATTAATAATAATGATATTGAGCCCCTCCGTGGCTACGGTGCCAGCGTGCTCGCTCGTCACCAAATCATCCCGAATTCAACTGCTAGGTGGGGCAAGAAAAATTTGTAGCTTTTCATTTCTGTCTCAGTTCATATAGCTGAGCGTTTGAAAAGTTCACCCTCTGCGGCTAACAACCGCAGTTGTAATACTCGGATACGGCTATATAGATTCTATCTAGCCGCCCCAAAACTTCACGATGTGTCTAGTAAATAAAATTACCTCACACAGAACTGAACCTTACTAGCACTCGTTATCGTGGTCCTTAGTTGGCCTATTCGAGAATACAAACATACAATAATGACATTATCAATATGGAACGGTGAGGTTCTATCCAACAGATTGAAATATATTTGTAATAGAAAGTATACAAAAAAAGAGTCGTGAGATAAATTAATTTAAAATACAATGCTAGACGTTAATAAAATAAAACCAACATATTGTAGCCAACATGAAAATTAGTCACAAAATAATGAATTTTGTTCGAAATATCCAAGTGGCATATAATAAAATTTCGCGTTTTGATATATCAGTGTCCCGATAGTAATTTGAAATTCATAAGAATACAATATTCTAAAATTATTTAACAGAGAAAACAAAACATTGAGATATTTCTCAATACGACTGTAACAATTGATGTTCCAAAAACAAAGGATATTTGGGAAACAAATTAGGTTCTTTACAAATTTGAGTGATAGCAAAATTTAATTTGTCACACAATGTAAATGATATATTTTTGTTTTGACCCGTTTTAACAAATCCGATACATTTTAGGATTAAAGTTACCTTTAAATGTGAATACCTTTTTTCAAAAGTCGTCTATATGAACTGGTTAAACCATACTGTGTTGACTGTGAAAAAATGACCCTCTTGCCTTCCCCCTATTAGAATAGATACACATGCGGTCGGGTCACAATATGGGGATGAGTTGCAATTCAATAAATCCTACATTATTTGATGAAACTAGCTACATTTGTCTTTTAAACCTTGAAAGGTTGTACTGGTGTCACAATATTGAAAATGCTGATGACGAGCCCTAAAGCCCCACAACAACAACAACAACAACAATAATAATAATAATAATAATAATAATAATGCTGGACACTTCGGTTATAGTTCGGTTATATGAATGACTCCTATCTTATATACCCAGAAAGACGAGATATCCTCGTCATGGTCGTAAATAAAATGGAATGAATTACACACCCGAATTTATTAATAATTTTTATTGATTTGGGAACCAAAATCCGATGAATGCGTGAGCAAGTATCGGAAAGGATTTTACGATTTAAGGTTTTAGCGAATTAAGGTGGAGGTCTCGGGTTCCATCCCCAGTTCCAACTCCCATTTTCATTAAATATAACATCATTAGTTTACAAAATACTTTGGCTCAGAAATATTTGTTAGAAAGCATAAATTATGTTGAAAATAACACTAAACTAGTAGTGCATTGGTTCTCGGCGAACGTATTTCCAACTGTTACAATTTCCTGATTAATGGAGTATAAATGAGCACTTGGCGAGTCTTTTGTTTGTTTGTCATGCGAGGCTGGATTTAGATTTGTTTTTCTTCGTAAATAATTTTTTTTCAATAAATATAAATAGGGATTGAAGATTAATTTTTCAAGCAAATATGTTGAAGCCTAACGCGAGTGAACTCGCGGAAACTCAATAAGACATGAAAGGTACGTAATGATTCATTAATATCTCGGTTCATCAATATTGCACAATAATTATTGCTTCTCCTTCACGAAAAATTATAAAGGGATCCTATGAACCTGTGGTTGCTTAGACCGTTAATGAGTGCAAATCTTGAAATCCCATCAAAATACTCGTCATAACTAAAGTACTTCATTATAGATAGCAGAATCTGCAAGCTTCACAGTCTATGTCATTTTCATTACTGGTGCGAAAGAAAATAACTACGTTATATGAAAGCAAAAAGGAATATTAACAGTACTTACCTCGGAAGCTATATTATTATTATTATTTCACAGTACATTAAATTCACTACATTCCCCAGATCTCTATAGTATACAAACCTTAAATATTCGTACGTGAAAAACTAAGAATCCTGTAGATCAAATAAAAAGTGAGTTTAAGCATTTTGATATAAGTTTCTTTTCGAAGCAAGATAAAAACCTTATTACTACAACAAAAACCTGGCAGATGTTCCAGCTATTACTCTGCAACAGTTATTGACAAATTTCTAAACAATAATAATAAAACCCATGTGAAACGGAAAATTTTATGCACAATACAGACTCGTTGTTCGCCAATAACGCACAATTTTCGTAACCTGAATGTTAATATAATCACAAATTATTTAAGGGTTATTTTTATTGCACTTAATTTTCCATATGTACGAATTTAACATAAAACTATCTAAATGTGCAAATGTTAATTAAATAATATTCTCCTTTTACTTAGGTAATTCCTAGGCACAAAAGACTCTTCAAAAAAAGTTAATTGCTGAAGAGTCAAATTGAGACTTCATCCCGTTTCAACACTACCGTCACTCGAAAGAACTTGAGCATACGCAGTACGAACCATTTCCAAACCACACAGCAATTGGTATTTCTCCAGAGTTAAAAGCTACATTCCCATCCCTTATGTGTGATCATGTTTAATACAATGTTTGGACGATTTTGGAGGAAAGTATACGATTCAGACGATTTTACAGCGGCATATCGACGGTACAAAATGGCGACACCGCCATCGCGCCGGCAATTTCATGGTTTTTCGTGCGATATGCAAAAGGAAGGACGAAGGAATATCGTAGTGTAGAAGCTATAAGATAATCGAGATCTAAATTTACATCGACGTCATAACAGTGATTTTTTTCGTATCCGAGTTCTTTTACTCACACAAAAACAACAAAATAACGTTATTATATGGCCAAGATTAAGGTGAAAATAAATAACTGACACCTTTTCTTGATTTCATTTGTGGCCTAAGCATAGGAGCATAGTAACGGAAACTACAAAAAATAAAACAGGTTTCTTATTGCGCGACTTTAAAACGAAAGAAAAACCAACGAAAAGAATGATTGTAATGAATGATAGTAAAAACACGTTTGATGGATTAAAAATAATTGTATACACTATTTTTTAAATTAATGTTTATTTAACACTATTCAAAATGAGTTTGCTTTGAAAATTTCGTGTTGGAATCATTGTAGCCTCATTAGTGTTGTAAACGTAAAAGAAAACAAATGGAAATTTATTTCTGATTCAATGTCGATTTATGTTTAAAAGTCACTCAAGGAGATTATATAATTGGACATCCAGGTGGTAATCTGACTGTATACTTTATTATAGTATGTTATTACAATAAGGATATAATGATGTATTTAATTTCTCAAATAATCTCATCTTCACGCATGATAGAAACGGTTAAAGTTTGAGTGTTAAATTAATTTCCGTATATGTTCCTAGTACTACTGAAAAGATCTGCACAATAAAATCGGTAACAATTTAAGTAAAGCACAAAACGATTATTCTTGATAAAATTAAAAGAATGTCCAAATCGAATGGTGTATCCCTGAGAACGAAAAATAATTATATTGTACATCATTTAAAAATTTAATTGAACTTTGCGTAATTTAATTGATGTATGCTTGATTCAAAAAAAAGAATGATATGTAACGCGCGCATGTTGTAAGAATTTATAACATAGAATTACAAGAATGGTTTAGGGTAGTTTTTCCACTATGGCATAGCGGTAGTTTTCTTTAGAAGTATACTTGTTAACATTAAATACAGTGCGGCAGCTACTGTTATTATCAATCTACTGACAACTTCAACTGTTGAGGTCTGTCTAATATTAGATTTACTATAAGTAATATTTTTATCACTATTGTTAAGAATGACCTTTCCATTTTCTCGGTGTAGATAACGCCCAGTATTAAATTTTCTCCACGACGCAAAACGTAACACCATCACTGTTGCGATAGATATTATCTCTTTTACTCGCTACAAAATGTTTTTATTTAAAACGAAGGTTATCATAGCATTTTTTATTAAAGCGGATGACGATAGGATGAAACTGTAATTTAATTACTTCCTTTTAATAAATGCTGTGAATATTCAATATTCAATATTACCTCAGAATAAATTAACATAGAAACCATAAACCTTTGAGAAAAAAATTACTATTGGTAACGTAAAATGTTAAGTAACATTTATTGACGTATATTGCACAAAATATTTCTGAAATAAACCGTGAAAATGGTAATATGCACACGAAAATGCTGAAAGCTATGTGAGGAAATAATATTATTTTCACTCGAACACTACTTTTGTTTTTCGTCAGTTATCCGAGAAGAAATATTCCCTGAAGGACAAGTCACTAATAAAGATGGATGACAGTTAAATTAACAAAGGTGTTGAATATCAAATAAATAAAACATCTCAGAATATCAAAGAAATTACAATTACTTCGCCGAAGTATTTCCCAATAAATTGTAATAAATGAAGCACAGTTAATTATTGACTAAAAAGGTTATCACATTTTCTACACCTTCCAAATTGTTTATTTTAATAGATGTAATGCCGGTTTAATTACCTGGCATTGAAAGAATATTAAATAAATTATTCACTTCGAGAACACTATTTGGACTAATTGATACGCGATAAGAGAAAGTAAAGAAAGATCAAAATATTTTGTGAAAATTGCGAGGACCATTTTCTTTTATAATGGTTAAATGCACATAAAATGTGATAGAGAATCTAAGTGGTCCATAATGTAAAGTTTAATATTGCCGTTATCAATTCTTTTCATCGTACCTCTATTAGAATGTCAATTTCTTTCCTTCGGATTCTGTTTTTTAATCTTCTAACATGATACAGCTCCTTAGACAATTAGAAAAACTGGAAGATTAAATAATCATCAAGAGGTACGAAATCCTCCAACGCATATTGCTAATTTGAATCGCACTAAAATGTATAAATTCTTGACAAAACATTTTTAACATTTTTGCACGAAATAAAGTATTGAAAGAAGTTTATCGGAACACAAATTTCGTTGATGTCAACACGTGATAAATTTCATCAAAAGCACAGTTTGTTTCAAGTGTACTGGTACTTCTTTATAAAAAGTCATGCAATCAATGGGAACTGTTCATGAAATACGTCATGCGAATACAGTCTTTTGACATTGAAACATAGGCCTGCTTTCTCCTTTTTATTTGTTAAATGTCAAAAATGTTCTGAGAATTAGATGATTGCTTTTAAATAAGAATGAAAAGTAGACTATATAAACAAAAACTTGTGCAATTAATACTTCGTTACAAAAAATATACTTCAGAAATTTCGTACGTTTTCAAAATTATTTTGAAACAAATAATTTTGAAAACGTACGAAATTTGTGAAAAAAATTATATCAATACAATATTTTCATCCATGCTCATGGTATATTTCACCACATTTTCTCTATCATCACTATTTCGCATTAAGATATATGTCGAACGACAAAAAAATACTATTTCTTTGGGAAGACGCAGATGTCATAGCTCATACCATTCACGCGTCTTTTTTTTTCCCGTAATCGCTTGACGTATTTTGTGAACGGTCCTTTATATACAACATCGGTGGTTAAGAATAGACCACATCCTTTCCTCCCGTGCACTTGCTTTGAAACCAAAGCAAATAAAAGTGTCAACAGTGAGACAAAACACTAGCACATACACACACACACTCGCTGATGCACATGTCGTATGCTGCACGCACCTATGATGGCCGGCGGGAGCCGAGCGGCGGGGGGCAGTCCGGCCAGAGCGGCGACGCGTGCAGCCAAAGCTTCTGCCGCCGCCCCCGCGCCCACCCCCGCCGCACCCGGGGGCAGCAGCAGCATGGGTGGACGCAGCGGGGACGCGGCTTCAGGACTGGAGTGGGGCGGCGTCGGTGGCGGCTCGCCGCGGATGCAACACCCGCTCAACATGAGGATTGAGGACGCAACCACCACGACCGTTCAACCCGGACGCTCCGAGAGTACTGACAACGGAGCGCGCACCCCCCACCGCCCTCTCACAGTCATTTCGACTCCCCCGCCCCTTGACACGATCGTCGACCAACCCCTGCGAGCGGAGGGGAAACGACGCTACGCTGCTGAGCCACCCTCGCCCTTATTGACAGCGAACTTGCGTACACTCTTTTTCATTCCCGGCTGAAGAATTTGGCTCTTCTTCATTGCACTAATTAGATGGTCTTAGTTATCTTTGAAATAACCACATTGTCTATTAACAGAGTTCTTGTTCTCTTTGAATCGCTTTTATTTTGGGATCGCTGGTTCATTCTATCACCTCATTTCGTCTTTTTTTCATAAAATCTCAACCCTCAGTTATTGAGTCTCTTCCTTTCCTTTTATATTTCTCGGAAGATTGTAATGGATTATGTAATAATAATTCAATAATTTAAATGATCGTTCTGTTATTCAAAATTTAAAACGAATCAATAAAGTACATCTCCGCAAGATTAACAAATCGTCGGACAATGTACTTTCCTTTTGAGTGTTTGGTTGGGAGTTTACGCACACTACAAGAAGCGGAAAAGTTTCTATGAGGCAACTGTTATCAACCAGAAAAAGTCCAGCGGTTGCATGCATCACCCAGAGCTTTTTTGAATGAATAAATTTCACTTACGCCTGCAAATGAACCTACACTTTACTAGTTGCCTAGTGGGATACCATAGTTGAAACAGAAAACAATAATTATCACATCCGCTCTCAGATTGAGTGAAAAGAAAGAAAAAGAAGATAACCATTCGATTAATTACGAAACCTTAGCTGAGATTGGGGTACGTTTAACAAGAAGTCTGAAATGTTTGTGCTAAATTCATTTTTCCTACTTCCGAAACAATGAGGGTATTTTCATTTAAACAACTTATTTCAGCGTTTCTCCATTGTCTCTGAGTCTTTGTGGTCACAAATGTTACTTGATAAATACGTTATGTGTTATTTTTTCCTTGTAATTTTTTTTTCGAACAAACGGCTATGTGTGCACTTGAAAGTTTTGCAATCGGTAAAGTATTGACTTATTTGGAATCAATATTTATCACATAGACCATTATTTATATAAAGTATGAAATTCTTTTTTTTCAGCCTCACGATCTATGGGACAGTCTATTTAATCCAAAACCAAATTGGTTCCTCAATCCCGATTTTCATTAGCGCTCGTATTAAATTTATTTCTACCCGAATTGTAGCTTTGTAAAATCAACTGTTATTTTAGTACTTTCTCTCTGTGTCATCAGTTTATTTTACAATGCCTGATACACCGTGACGTTTCCTAGTAAGTATTTCAAATATCCAATATTATGTGAGAAGGTGGATTATAGAAAACTAGATGTGAAGAATGAAATAAAAGTAGCCCATTTCTTATATGTTGCATTCAATTTTCTCTCACAAGGGTGCGTCACAAGGCTCCCAGTTGACACGAAAAAGAATATATTTTTAATTTCAAATTGGATTCTGTTTGTAATTTTTCTTGTAGGGATTATGATACATAACTGCAGCTGTAGTAAATGAATTTTTAAAATTTTCATTTTCGAGATTTATTTTTACTTTTTCTCAAACATTTTTGGGCATGAAGTTAGAATATTTTTACTCTTATCAGTAGGATCAGTATCGGATGAAATAGCAAAACTTTTTCATTTATAGAATTGCTGAAGGACTAGCTTCGTGACATTTTTGACAAATATTGTAAAATCTTAAGAATGAAACAATATATGGAGTGGCAAAACTGAAGTTAAAAGGGTAAAAATAAACTTCTGTTTGTAGACTGCACTGTCCTTGGATTACTTGAAGCTATTCATATTTTTCCGTCTTGGAAAATTTTTAGGAGAAAGGAAACCTGATTGTTGTGCAGTACATCGCAAGTGTGTTTTTACTATTACACAGGAAGACACCGAGATGCAAAAATTTAAGTTTTAAACTGCTTGGGATATTCTCTAAGGATAGTATTTTTTTTCTAAACTCGCTGTATTCTCATTTGAGCCCATCGGAACCATTTCCTTAAATGTTTCCAGTCATCTTCACCATTCCCCACCGAGCTCCGCGTCGTTGTCATCTCGCAGTGACATCGACCCCTCGTTCCTCGCCTCCCGCTCGCACGAAGCCCCGTTCATCTGCCCGCATCCTCGCCTCGCCGCTGCCACCAGCCATCCGCCCGCTCTCCGCTCCAATCTGCGCCCCTCGCCCAACCACGCTCCGCCCCGCCCACCGCTTTTATTCAGCGGTGCACAGCGCATAAGGCTCATATTGGAGTGCTGTGCCGTGCAACCCTCGCCCTTACGGCCGCGCTGCCCTTGTTCCCGTCGCTGCGCCGCGCCGCAACCCAGCCAGCGAGCGATTTCGGTCGCCGCTGAGCCGGTGGATTTCGGTCGCCGCTGTTGCAGGCACTGGAGGCAGCCGCGACAAACGAAGCACGGAGAGCGGAGTAATGAAATGAAGAACAGCACGCGAGCGGGAAACATGAGGGTGCGTGACAGCGACACGGGAGAGCACAAGGGTCATTTTTGCACGCACGCGCCTCCGCGCTCGCTCTTAACGCCCTTCGCTCAAGGGGAAGGTGCAGACAAAAGGATGGTGATAATGTGGTGATTGAATGACAAGAAAAATGGGACTGNGAGACAGGAAATCTGCCGTCCGATGTAGTTAAAATTAAGTACGTCTCAATTTTAAAACTCCTGTCATGAGATTGTAGTATAAATGGTTGTGATTTACTTCACTGTATCTGACGCGAGTATGACTGCGTGTATCAAAATGGTAGTAGATAAATAATGCTCATACTTGAATGACGATTAAATCTTAACAAGCTCATATTCAAAATGAAAGTTGTATTCATTCACATTTCCTAAATATGTCATTTTAAAGTATGTATGTAACTTTTTTGAACTATTACTTTAACCGGATTCAAAATACTGCTATCAAAATTGTATCAAAAATTAAATGTCAACAAAATAATCCATAGTTAATTGTTATTGTCTCATATTAATACAATTTTGAAAACTACGGTTTTGCATGGGAAGTTCACACCGTCTGATTAGAAATAAACGTTGTTTTCGATGTAATTTTGACAGAAAACAATAAATTATTTTATTTATGTTGAAAAGATAATTATATCAAATATTTTAAAACATTTGTGTATAAAGAGTTTCATCAAAGAAAGCAGAATGTTTAACCGACTATATGTTTAATTTTATTTTACATTTCAAAGCAGAAAATACTTCTTGCTCTGAAGATTTGTAAACGTTTTTCTATGAAACGAAAAGATTGATTCTAAAAGTGTGAAGCGCAGAAAAGATTGATTCAAAAGTGTGAAGAGAAAAAAAACAGTTGCTAACTGCATTGAGGCGATGTGAGTGTGAATATGGTGATGTGAGCAGCGCCGGGAGGAAGGTGTTCGTGAGAGAGTTATGGGGGTGGGGGAAGTCGCTCCACCGGTTGGTCGCCTCGGGGTGTGTAATGCAAGCGACCTTCGTCGACAAGGGTGACTTTGAAGAAGGACCAATCTAGGATGCACCGACTCAATACGAGATCTCTTTGATTGGTTGAGAAGAAATTCTTATTCAAAGAAAACTCTTGTTTTTCTGATGAATTAAACATTGTATAATCCTCACGATCGAAAATTTGTTATAATTAAAAATTCGTTGAAAGTATAAATCATTTCTTAAACGTTAAGGAACATTAAAAATAAATTGTATGTTAGTTAATATTTATTGATGTTAGAACTTCTCCCTGTTGATCGTACACTAGAAGAATGTTTTTGTTTTTTTTTCAAAAACAATTTTACTTCAATATGATGTGAGCTGATGTCTACCCACAACTCTACCCCTATTTATTTGCATAACTTCTTCCACGTAAATCACCTCTTAACGGAGCTATTTCCTTTCAAGAATTTTTTATCTAAACGTATCTCATTCCTTTTCGTTTACTTTGACTTTCATCTGCAACACAGATTTATGTTCGACGAACAACAGCTCAGTGTAGATAATGTACATCGAAATTATTTTATGGCTACAGCCCAACACAACATAATTGTAATTACACTTCTTGTCATTTTTGAATATGTTGAACAAATGATCAAACAACCAAATACAAACCTGAATACCAAACACTAAATTTGTTTGTGGTTTCCAAACGAGAAAAAAATGTAGGTGTGCCATTCTTTGAATACAGGTTGAGTTTTAACATCGTCATTTTCCCAAACTTTGTTTGTGAGGGTAAAGTGTTTCGTTTATTTTTGAAGGAGTTCGTTTACTTTTGCCCTATTAACTTCAACGCACACACCCTTTAATTTTTGTTATTGAGTACACTTCATCAATATTGAGTGCGCGTGGTAGCAATTAGCATACTCTTATCCCGCAGAATAAAAACTATATCCAAAGTCTTCCATGTCAGTAAAATTGCAGTTTTTGTGACTCGTAAAACATACTCACTCGTAAAACAGGTTCATTCGACTCCAAGATTACAAAATCCATATCATTCACCTCTGCGTCGCACTTTATGATGTTAACGATATTGTGTTACATGGTTCCCTAGTTTCGAGGAAGGCAGGCGCTGGAGTTCTGATATGTTAGATGATAATTCAATAATACATTCTTTTTATGTATTTTTCATAATTTAATTTTTTACGTATTTGCATTATTACTTCTGACACATATTCTTTATGCATCTAAGTCTATTGACGAAAATATAACAGATGACGTACCCAAAACACATTCCGCGAAAAGAAACAGGCTTAATCAACAGAATGCCTTCTCTTATAAAAAAGTAATTAAAAATAGGTAGAGATGTGATTTTTGCATTACAGTTCCAAGGAAAGGTATTTTCTACTAACGAGTCCGCAATACATATGAAGGCCCTTTAATCAGGACGAAAATTTTCGAAATTGTTTGGTAAAACAAGTAATCCCTTATTTCATCTAAAACACATAAATTGTATGGATATTGCGCTATCACTGGTTCAAGGACTATTGAAGTTAAAAATTATCTCATGATTGGTGTGCTATTTGCTTGCGATGCGTTTAAACAGGAAAATTGAGAGAGACTGTATAGCGGTACGTTTTCCGAGAATTTACACAATGGGGATACACATTTAATATTGTTTCCGCAATCTTTCTTTTAAAATATTGTAGCTAATATTTAGGAAACAAATTACATTGTAACTCTTCTTTGAGTGTTTCCTCCCACCAAACATACGATTGAATTTGAGCTATGTAAATTTAACGGTATTATTCACTACTTTACGAGTAGCTGATAGGGCTTTAATGACCTTGACGTTGACGAGCTCTAAAGCCCCACAAAAAAGTAGCTGATAATTGTTTTATGTTTGCTGTGATAAAAATTAAAAATTCCCTTTTATACAGTAGTACAGATATTCTTCAGCAATACGAGTGTTTTATGGTGCAGTTTTCATTGGTCGTCGATTACGCCAATCGCATTTATTGTGTCGAAAGGCGACGACTGCGGTAAAGCAGCGTCATAACACTTCCTCATCGCCTTCTACGCCGTCACCTCTAAATTCGCTCGCTGCCAACTTGATGTTTGCCTTGGAGATCAATAACCCCTTCCTCAGCGGTCACTGGCTTCCAGTGCAGCCACAATCGATGGCTCTCGATTTAGCCACCCAACGTCTTTCTTCTTGAGCGAACGCCGGGTTCCATTCTCCGTCTATAACTCCCCCACCCCTATCATATGAATCCTACTCGTGCCTTCTCTCTTCCTTCTCCTTCTTCCACTGTTCGGTGAATTATTCATCTCTTGCCTCCCTTCCTCCCCTTCTGTGCCCAATTCCTCGCCGCAGAGGGAGGGAAAAAAGTTCGTATCTTCATTCCCTCCCCAACTCACTCTTTAGTGGTCGACCGGCTCCGAGGCTTCACGGAGAGGATTCAGCGCCTGGTAACTCGTAAGGCAAACATAATATACGATTTTAGGTTGAAGGTGTATTTGTTTCAGTTCATGCTTACTCGTAAGACATTTCCTTTACTAACAACAATACACTTAATATTAGAGGATAATACAAATTATAAGCAATTTTCAACTCCGTAGTACTTTAGAACTATTATTTTCAATTTATATTCAGATAATATATATTATTTAAATCAAATTGTGCACAAAAACATATGATTTAAACAGATTCAGTTGAAATTAATCAACCGATTTCACCGGCAGAAAATATTACTAATCAATTTTTTTCCAGCACTGGGTGTTTACACGCATGGTTAAATCTAATGACGCCTAGAATTAAAGAAAGAAATTTCTTTAATTTTTGAATATATCACAAGCTTTTTGGAAATAATAACTAGCCTTCCAGAATAGCTTCTCAAATATTTAACGCTTTAACGTGCATTGAAAACAAAGGATCTGAATTACATTTTATTTTAAACTATTAAGTTCCATCGCGTATCATCATTAACTCGTAAATGACAAACGATGAGATTCACCCCTTCATTAATTAATTGATTTTGTTTTAATATTTCGAAATTATTTTTACGTAAAAATATATTCATTTTTGTGTGTGATATGACGCATAACTATTTGCACATGAACACATGAACGCAACCCACCATACAATCTATTATGCACTTTGAAGTTTCGACATCTAATACTTTGTGTGAATCTGTAATCGCACACATAACGTTCCAGAAAATTGTATGAACTGTATCAACTATGTTATATTGCAAGTTTTTCTTCATAAAATATTAAAATCAAGCCACGATATTAATATTTATTTAAGTACATGAAATTATTACTGCAAATCAGTAAAACTCATTTCAGTCAATGAATATGCAGTAACGTTTTTGAAAAACGTTACAATAAATAAAACAATCGAAATTGATGGATAAAAAATTTACCTACATTTGCTTTTTTTGTTTTTTTTCCTTAAAGTTCAATTAAATGTAAAAAAAATTAATGTCACCAAGTTGTTGAAAGTGTGACGCACGTAAATTTTATTTGAATTATTAAAATTCGGTCGTCCAGTTTTTGAAATGTATTTATTCATAGCTTCACAGATAATTTTATTAAAAAAATGTTGGTGCTGACTAACAATGGAGTGAGCATGGCTCACTGAGTACATAATTGCTGAATATAGTGATGGCTAATTTCCCGTGAGGGAATGTTGTTCAGTAGACTCTCAATATACGGCGATATTTATCGACTTGATGATCTGGAGTAATAGAAATCTCAGAGATACCTCAGAACACACACTACGACACATCCCTTTCTAAAATAGCAAAGTCTGTTCAACACGTAGTTCACAATATTTTTAGAGTGTACGATGGAAAATTTCTGGGAACAAGTAGGTTACGAACCTGCGGTTAATTTCTTTATATTGTGACAAGTAATCAAACGTTCTTATTGCTACCATTATGATATTACTACATGTTATATTACTTTTTACTTCATTCCAATAAAGACCTTACTTAATTAAACCAAGTTAATACTCTTATCAATACATTATTAATATACTTCAGGCTACTTCTGAAACCGTATTCAGTAAATTGTTTAATGTATTTTATAATAGTTTGTAAGATCCAATGAACTAGAGAGTTGAGATTCAGAACGTAATTTATTTTTTACATACGTGAGATGCCCTTATCGATAATCCACTCCACCGAATCAGAAATACCGTAATTTCTCACGCCTCAACTGACTCCCGGTCTTACTCAGCCTGCCGAAAAAAAACCCGAGTTCATCCCGGAGATCAAAGAGACTTCAGCTTTACACTCGCCACATCTCCCGTTGAACGATTCCTAATACTATTTTAGTATTAGACGTAGGTCGCGTCTGCAGAAAAAGAAGAGGCGAATTTATGGATCCGATATTTGGGAAGAACTCCAATGAATTATCACAATTANAAGAAGAGGCGAATTTATGGATCCGATATTTGGGAAGAACTCCAATGAATTATCACAATTAAAACACTAAAACAATTTTTATACTCTTAAAAACTGGAAATAAAATCTCTGGACTACTAACTAAACAATGATGAAACAACCAGCAAAATAAATTGCTCTAGTTTACAGAATTAATTGCAATATACTATATTTCAATAAATAGATTTCAAGATATATCAATGACATTGTAGTACTGTACAAGGGCTGCAAGGTTACGTGCTCATTACAAATAAATTTTCTTCATCAGACATACTTTAACATGTTTCTCACCACCCATACACGCAATGATAACTTATAAAAGATGCAACCTACCCTATTTTATCTTCATTTTTTGAGAAAATTTCGAGAGAGACTGGAACAATAATTCTTACATCGAATTTCAAATGATTTTAGATTATTACATGTAACCATCGAAAAATCGTGAAGAATATTTCCGTTATTTTGTTACAAATACAACTAATTAAGAAAATATATTTCGTTAAACTTGACCACCGCCTGTTTGAATATTATGATTATTTGTCGGTGATTGCGTTCAATGAGTTTCCACTCTTGAATCCAACATGACATTGAACTACCTTAATAAATTAATTAAGACTTACGACCTTATGATGGACAAATACCATTTATTTTGTCTTTTTCTTAGAACATAACGTTTCGACTCTCGCTTTAAGTTGACGTCAGGTGTGACGTATTATAACAAGAAACGTAACAGAACAATGGAACATGATGTTACGTAAATATAAACTCAAGACTTATTTTCAAAAAATATAAAATTTCACAAAAATGTTGTTAATATTGTATTGTAAGTTTTAAATTAATTACGTATTTATTTTGGTTGTATAATGGACGTTAATGGTAGTAGAATTGAACTACTTTCTTTCAAAATACCACTCTCCCTTGCGAAGCTCTTTTGTTCACCCCCAGTGTCATTAGCACGCATGCATGTTGGACGAATGACTATCTCCTAGCGAACCTACAAGGCGTCATAAGTCACCCCTTTCTCAGGCAGGGGATCATCACAAAAGTAATCAATCAAATATCAGAGACGAAGGCATGAAATAGATTCAATATATACTGGAATACACTTTTACCATCGAAGACCTAGTTTATGGCGCTAAAAATTTTCCATCTTTAAAGTCTTTATTTTATAATGGATTTTAAATCACAGTCACAAGACAATATATTATTAAAGTAGGAATTAAAATGTATTACAGTGCTTAATCAAAAACATTTATTTCCTCTTATTGAGGCAATTCTCGTCTTTAAACCGGTTAGCATCGTCTCCAAAAGCGAATACTTCGTATTAGTGCTAAAATAGTATTATATAGTCGTAGTATTTATGTATTATATAAGATTATTTTATATTTCAGACAACAATGATCAATAAAATTTCAATTGAATATTTTGTTTGCAGTTTTCAATTTAGGTTTCTTCTGAAATGTGCACGTGATAAATAAGCATAACACAAACATGCAAGTAATTGTGTGTCTTCGATATGTTGACCATAATGGGAAGCAAACGATCACAGTTTGCTAAAACCCCATATATAGTCAAAATTTGTGAAGAACAAGAATCTGTATTGTTTTTTTTTTCCTTGTGGGGATTTAGGGCTCGTCAACGGCAAGGTCATTAGGGCTCTTCTGTATTGTACAGGAATAATAAAATTGTATAACTAACTACGTTTACTTATGACTGCTTAGTGAAAAATAAACTCCAAAACAGCAACTGAAAAACTAGATTTATCAATGTCGATAAATTTATTTCTTTCACTGCTGAGTGAAGATAAAATGTAACTGCAGACGGAGTAGCTAACTAACTGTAGAACCTTGTGATATTTAGCCCTGACGAAGGAAATATAAATTTTCGAAAAATTAACCATATAAACTGTGTTTTTGGTTTTGGACGTCCTATTAATAACTATTATATATGATGGAAGTGGACTTCCGTTCAACGTAAGAGAAAGATTCTTGTTTACTTGTGATTTTTAATAACTACTCCCAACACTTTTGGTACTTTTTGATAAAATTTCGCACAATTGACGTTCAGAAAAAGAGGAAGATCACTGTCTACTTGATATTACGAAAAATTATCCAATCACCCTCTACCATCCTAAAACAGAAAATTGAGTTCTTCAGAAAATAAAAACTTTGCACATTTGACCTTGAAAATAGGAAAAAGTCTACAATGCTGTTCATTTCAAAATTACGCCAGTATTATATTATAAAAATTTACCTCTTATTTTCAGTACCCCTAGTCGAAAATATGTATAAACAATCGAAATCCACCGAATGTTAGATTCTTAGTTACTAGGGCCGGTGATGTGAATGGTAGAACATCCGACTTCGTATTAGTTGAAGTTCGACATCTAACCTTAATGGTGGAATAGGAAAAGAAATGCTTGCAATATAACACAGGAGATAAACCGGAAACATCCAAAGAACATAGAAGCCCGCAGACATTTTTTTGAACATCAGAGGAAGAATGAGCTATAGTAATAACATTCCAGCAATTTGCGGGTGATTTATAAATATGATTTCATCGGTTTATCGGGTTTTGAATTTTTCGCGTTAATCTCAGGACCCCCAATATTGCATGGTTGAATGGATTGCAACTTATTCAAAATTATGTGCTACGTTATAAGCTGCCTGACTTCAAGATTCAATCCTAAAATGAAGGAATGGAAAACACTCGATGTGTTTTAATACTAATGAAAACTTTGGTTAACTGTTTACAGTCCGATACAATGATTTATTTTGCCTCGCACAGAACCTAAGTGGGTGGATAACAGCTAGGCATTAACGCTTTTGTGCGCCGATGATAGTCATGAATACAGATGAACAAAAAAATCCCAGAGCAAGCGACATGCCTTCTTAACCATTTGCCAGACAGATCGTCCATTGCCCGACCCTACACACCAGAGAGGGTCTAAGTGATATAAATAGATATTAGTCCCGCGCGGGTGAGTCCCTTAGGGGGCCATGAATTTCCATTGCCCCCTCCTTTTGGAGCGGCCGCAATCCGCTCAGTGCCATCTGTGCAGACGAGCTGCAGTGTCCATGAGGATACGTCGAAGACTCCACTTGACCTCGAAAGCTCCTCTCCGTCTGGGGTAAACGCCATTCATTAAGGAATTGATAATCGGTGGAGAGATTGAGTTGCGATGTCGTCAACAGAACTCATCAAGTTTGCTATCTCCAACAAACCTACTGTCGAAAATATGCAAGTTTTGATTCCGGATTCGAAGTTTCTTTAATCTGTTGATATTTAAGAAATAATTTGCTTTGCTTCGCTGAAAATTAAGTTTTGAATACATTAATAATCACAACAACAACAAAAAAAAACGTTATCATATTTTATTTAAGACGTAAATACGTAAAAATCGTATATTTGAGAGAAAAGTATTTATAAGACTTATATTTAAACAATACATAGAAAATGAATTTTTTTTAAAGTTTAGTGCAATGGTTCTCAAATTGCTTGTCGCGGTAGCTGTAGTTGGTCACGCGGTGCCCAATTTCTTTGGACAATTTCCGGTAGTGTGGCGTCCCTGATGTAAATTTCTCATTTTATAATCAATAAAATTTTAATTACATTTATAACTTATTAATGTTCACGTGTTGCATGGATGGAACTGCAAATAGAAGGTGATAGAAATTTATATATAAAATTATAAAGATTACAAATTGTTTGGGGATATATGGATAGAAAAATATATTATTAATTATATACAAGACATTTGCTTAACGCACATATACGAGTATATTGTACCGAGGCACGGCGCCCACGACCCGAGGCAGACGTTTGGGGAACTGCAGATTTAGAGGGTATTGGCAAGTTATTTATAAGAAAACATCAATTTAGAAGGACCTCTTGAATTTCATTGGTGTGTATGTGTGAGTGCTATAAGCAAACTTTTTGCAATAATTGAAATTAATGATTTTTTTATTTTATTTATAAACACCGTAACGATATCACACTACATTAATTATTTATTTATCCTCTGCTTCTTTAATTCACAGACTGAGCTGATGTTCTGTGAAATATCGTATCTTCAAGAATACGTCGAACAATTTTCTTAATTACTCGGTGTATGAACACCATTGCTATGCGTGTGATGATTCCGTGGAAGTCCATTGGAAGCACCAATGAAAGTGCGAGATGACTACTGGAGGTCATTGCAGTGGAAGACAATCGCAGCGACAGGGCGCATATGGCCTTCACAGTCCATCGCTCGAGTCGCGAAGGGGTCCAGGCATAGCAACGGAAGCGTAACAACCCATTACTTCCACCCGACAATGATAAAAGGCAAAAAGTCGCGCTACCAATCTCTACTTCTCTTGGGGATTACTTACAACATTAGGTGCTTGTAACATCAAGTAACAGGTAATGTTTTAACGTAGTTATTTATACCTCATTTCTTTAGAAATCTCCGACGAGGAAGATTCGTTTTCCAACCGGTGGTCCGCGGACAACTTGAGATTCACGGAAGAAATCTGTGCATTAAAAGCAACTTTTGGTATTCTTTTGGAGAAACTAGCAAGCAGTGGCATGATCTCAGATTATTTCCTTTTTCTGAAATATTATTAACAAATAGAAAAAACTTAAAACATATTTCTAATATGTTAGCCCCATCCTGGCCCGAGTTTTTCTCCGTTTTTCCTTCGGGTAGAGGTGGATTTCTTATACAGGTTCTCTAGGCTTTGTCTCGGGGCGTGTTTATTGTAACAATAAATCGTGAATTTAGTTTTTTTTTCAACTCTTATGATTTTTAAACACTATACTCAGAATAATCTATAGTTCGATAATAACTTGTACATGTAAATTTACAAACATATTTGCGTTAAATTACAAACATATTGACATTATATATGTATTATAACTCGCAGCTAACTTTTTATCTTATCTAGGAACTTTTGCTGAAATTTTTGAATCCGCCTCTGCCTTAGGGCCCTTGATCGGAATTGATGGGATGGTCCCTTGCTTGCTTCCGGAGAGTAAATTAGTTTATTGTCCTCCACGTGGTCATACGCAGTCTGTACTGTTTTTTGACAATAAATTTATTATTATTATTAATACCATAGGAAAAAATAAAAAATACGAAATACTATTTATTTCCCCTAGTAGTCAATGTTAATCACCTTTTAAATATTTTTATATGGCTATCATGCAAGCAATTTTTATTCTGCATCGTTCTCATATCAATCCTACCAAATTGAATCTGACCATTATACTGCATTATCTACAAACCCTATCATATCTATGAAAGGAATGATGAGAGGAAATATAAACCATGTGTATGAAATGGATCAGAACGTGTCCATTATGCGCCGACTTTAAACGCAGTGTCGCACTTTTTGTAAAGGTGAACTGCGTGGATAGCTGAGCCAATGTCGTATTACGCTAGTGTGTGTGTGTGAGAGAGAGGGAGAGTCAGAGAGGGAGAGAGAGAGAATGCCTGAAGGGTGGTGACGTGGATCGCCAAGGGGGAGGGCCTGTAGACGGAACAGCCGTGCTAAAAAGCGCAGGATTTATGTCCCGCGGCGTCGCAAACTGTGAAGGGGTGGTCGGGGGAGGGGAGATGTAAATGATACACGGGCGTCGACAAAACGTTGTTGCTGCCGCTGTGGCGTAACTTCTGTTATCCCTTAGGGAAAGGGCGCTGCAGTCCTATGGGACGGGTTGCACAGGGTACCTCGCTGTCGCCAGGGGAGTATGGGGAGGTGATGCTACGGATGGGGGAAATGTCACTGAATAAATAATACAAAATATACACTGGATCCTTGTACTTTTTCCGGCACAAAATTACATTAATATAGTTTCAAACGTTTATTTATTTTTTGAAGAAGAGGTAGCATTTTCGAGCACTAACTAATATTCCTTGACTGCTATTTTAATACTCGAAATTTTTTTTTGAATTTAATAAAACTTTATCTTCGCTTTTTTGTTCGAAAAACTATTTTCAAGTAGGGGACTTTAGTATTTGATGTTGTATAAATGTAGGTTAGCACATACGTAGCCCTTGCAGTATTCAACATTGAGGGAGAGAGACATAGAGATAGATTAATCAACCATCAGTTTTTTATCGAGCACTTAAATTTAAAAAGTATGACTAAAAAGTATGAAGTACAAAAAATTAATTTGACAATTTCTAAATTCAAACCAAAACATTATTAATGTACTACAAGGGTAAACAATATTTCTCTGATACAAAATACATTCACAAAAAATTAAGTTCAATGATCACAATATTTGGTAACATATTGTATTCTTGTCATTAATAAAAGCATGCTGCATCTTCATTTAAAAAATGGAATGATATTAAATATATAGTAACTGAAAATTTTGCTTGTTTTTATGAAGGTGTCCGTGATTTTATTATTGGCATCTATCTAAAAAAGTGACTACAGAATGTAACGTATCAGATATTTTTTTAATTCAGCAATAATATTTTGATATGGAATAAAAAATACTCTTTTTATTTTTTCTGCTCTTGAATGAAATGTGGGAAATTCGTTAACATAAGAATCTAACTCTTGAGTTGATTGAAATGACGTATTCTTACATATCCCTTATGACGTAACGTCTAACATTTGTATTCAATGTCATTTTCTAAAAAGTACTGCCAATTCAATATTTAATATCAATATTTCATTTTCGTAGGTGTTGACCTCATAAATTTGAAGCAAATGTTTCTTGTATTAGAGAAATTCTAAATATTAACATTCTCTTCCAATCATTAGTAAACTGTCTCGGACTATTTTTCCACAAATCAAAAAACATTGCAGAGTTGGAAAATCTGGGAACAGGTCATTTTCTGAATGTCTGCATTTTCATACGACAATTCCTTAATTATCTAAATTTGTCTGTGTTGTTGATGTGGATTGCTTTATTAATCGGGAATATGAAGACCTCTAGAGCCTTTCTGGATTTACATCTGTCAACTAATTTGATGTTTTCTGTCCTGGCGCTCATCTGTCAGGATTTTCACGAGAAAAATTCTCGCAAGTGTTGAAAGTGTGTCATCCCTGTCTGGGATTTTCAATTAACACTTCCGAACAGTGTGACTAACCCCGTGTGTCCCAAGTTAAGAAGACGTGCGACGTGACTGGCACGAGGGGTAATTCTTTGTTCTTTAATGTCACAATTTCACGATGCCAATAAGCAAGCCAACACTTGGCTTCCAATAAGACAATAGTTGACTTTTCCAATTGGCCTTGATCTATCCATACGACTCAGTGCATTGGCGCGGCCTCTACAACGTAGTAGCTGACCTGACGCCAATTCTGAAGTAACGCTGCTTGAAGTGCTGGAGGGGAAGGGAGGGGGGGGTATTGAACGTCAATAGTTGGCTTGAGCCTTGCAATGGCGATATAACATTAAGATTGTCCATAAGATCTATGACCAAATGAAAATATAAACAGTTGGCTTTTCTACTCCGCAGGACACCTCATAAGTATGCCAATTGTGAAGGTCATTGGCTTCTAAAATCAGGCCAGTTGGTGTCTACACGACGTCAACTATTGTCTTCCAGTTATTGGAGGCCAACTGTTGGATTGCTTATTAGCCTCGTAAAAAAAACAATACCTGGCGTGATTCTTCTTTGCCCAAATGCAACACGGCTACAATGATACGTCGCTGAAGAGCACCATGTGGATCTTCCAGTGCGTAAAAAATACAGGTAATAATTTTAACTGATGAGTTTTTTGATGTCACTACATAACATTATTTGATCAAGGTTTTGTTTATGTTATATTTTTAGTGATTATTGCTTAATTTGGTGACGGTGATTTTGAATAATAAGTATTTTTCTAAAGTATCGATATTTTGAGTGACTGAAGTTTTCAAACTACTAATATTGCATAATTTTAATTAATTGCTTACTAATAATTTAGTTAAAACTACTAATATTGCATACTTATTTAATGCTAGAGTTATATAGAAGAAATATAACATATATTACGTTAAGAATTGGTTGGATTAAGGATAAAGATGTTGGATAATACACAATTTTCATACAACAATGGTTTCATTCCAACATGTGTATTAGAACGGTTTTTTCTCTTATGTTCTTCTGACTCCTTTGCGCGTACTAAACCTCATATATAGACCCTACGAACCTAATATCTTCTGTTAATTTAGGAGATGGTTTGGTGAAAGGGTTCTCAGTGTTCCTCTCTTACAGCTTCTAAATTTGGCCTAAAATATCAATATGAGAAAACAAATAGTACATTTCCCTGACAGTCTACTTCTAAGTGCATAGTAACTCTTTGTCATATGTAATTGATAAACAATTTGACACAAGAGTTACTATGTACTCTTCTATTGTATTTCTAACTTCTATGGTTACCAAAATACTGTTGCAAAACCATTCTTAAAGTATCCAAACATTTAGTCAAGAGTCCATTTAGTTCCATGAAAAGTCCATCACTATAGAATTTTAACATTTCGCGAATCTGAGGTCTGGTGGAAATTCCATCTTTTATTTTTGCTTCAGTCGACTTACCTAACAAGTGTCTGATGAAACTCAAAGCCTTACTGTTATCTAAGTCTTTGATGAATCACGGAATTTTGTACCACTCACTATTTTATTTTTCACTTCTTTGGATTCAATGCGATGTCTGCAATCATAACAAAATACGTATGCTGGCATTTTACAACTTCTGGATGTTGACATTTTACGTTAGTAGACAAAATAAAACTTTACTTTTATTAACAATATTTTTCTTTTAACAATATAATAATCATTCACAAACTACAGGAAAGGAAAAACTTTCAAAAAAATCGTTATACATGGTTGAGTTAAATTAAAGAAGTCGACATAATGAAACCTTCCATCTTGATACTGAAAATTTGGAACACCATATTAGAACCAAAACCTTAAAAATTATAATTACCAGAAACAGCCATAAATTTGAAGTATTCAAAAACCGTCAAAATATCGAAAAGTATCTATATCTGAGAAAATTTAATTATATATTCGTGTTAAGGAAGTTCAACAGGAAATGCGGTGGTCAAATCCGCTAGAAAAATATTTTAATATTCAACATCTTTGATTCCCGTAGTGTTCATTCAGATTTGGCAACGCTAAACACGTGATTCTGCTTGTTAATGTCTCGTGTGCTAGCTCTTGTGGAAAATTACGCAAGGAAAATGTGAAAAGTGAAAAATAATTGGGAAAAGTTTTATTGAAAGGGAAAGATGGTGACTGAAAGGGTTAAACTACGGAGGAAGAAAGCTAAAGAGACGGGAAAAATATACTAACTACATTCAATAGCAATAGTTGCTTAAATAGACCTATTCTCAAATAAATGAAAATATGAATTTGAGAATTAGTACACAGCAAAATTAAGAAATATGAATAATTAGGTGGTGATGATGTATTCAGTTTTTATTCCTCTTGAAATAACTGTAATAGTCAGAAAATATTTTATTGAAGGTGCCAAAGCAGCTTTCGACAACTTATGTTATCATTAGTTATCAAAGTAAAAAGAATACAACAAAATTGGGAAAATAATAAAAGTTAAAAATAATAGAAGTAGAAATATATGAAAAATATGTGGACCAAAGAATATACATACATATATTTTTACCACTATTAATAATAATTTGGTTCTGACCTTTATTTCAAGTAAAATATGCATATTTCCGTGAAAAATGAAATTACCAATAAAATTCATGAAATAGATATAACAAATGTTAAAATTTTTAATGAAAGAGAATGTTTGTTTAAGATACATATTGAAAAATAGTATTATAAAAATTGTATTAAATTGAAATACATTTTTAAAAACCTCAAATTCTTAATATCAATCCTGTTTTGTAAGTTACCGTGGATGTATGTCTTATTGTTTCAGAATCGTTAAATTGCGATTCCAATGCACCTTTTGTGTTCATTCAAATACGCTTCGTGAACGTGTGTACTTGCGACAATGCCAAATCTAAGAACTGACGTTTGAGGCCATGCAATTTTGTATTTTTTCAACATTTATCAATTTAATTTAATAACTCACCTCAGTCAATTTTTTAGACCGTTATTGTTAATTCATATCTTTTCTTATAACTAGTTAATTTTACTCAGTTCTCACTGTTAAATATTTCGCTATGATAAAAATATTCAGAAGGTCATCATATCTCCGTAGGAAGCCATATTAATTGAATTGAAAAACTGAAAAATTGGTTTTGTGATTACTCGCTTCAAAACCGAAGAATCGCTCTGAAAACTCGTAACAATATTCAGGAGATCAAAATGAATTAGTGTGCTGAATTTCACAGAATCTTCACTGTTAATTCTTCTACCGATATAACTTCCTTAAGCACTTTGCTTTTATTCAGCCAACACTAAGAAATATGTATAAACAAAACAATGTGTTTTTGCTGTCCTTTGTTGCGTGAATGCATGAAAATAATATAAAGAAAATGTGACACTTGGAAACTAATTTTCTTTAGTAACTGTATTGCTTGTATTCCAACGTATTTTCAATAAAACGTGTCTTCAAAACTGGTGGACGTTTTTTTTATAAATTAAGACATCTTTTTCAATATAAGGCACAAAATAACCTGACATGTTTATGAAACCTTGGAATACATGTTAAAAATTACAAAAATTGCTGATTCCAATGGCGAAATAGATTAATGGTAAAATCAACGCAATTGGCTCTGCAATGATTAGAATATTGATTAAAATGCTCAGGTCCGGGACCTTCCATCGTCATCCCGAAAATGTAAAGAAAATTTACCCTAATGATTGCTTTCATTTTGAAATGTTTTTGAGGATGAAAGAATACATGATATGCGTATAATTTGTCTTTTGCTAATCCCGTTAAAATTATGAATTAAAACAGCGTTATTTACTGAACGTACAATGTTATCAAATGCTTTAGTATCTCGGTTCATCTCAAATGGAAGGAAAAGAAAACATGAAAGCGCGTGGCTGTATGAAGAATTCAAGGCAGGTATAAAGTGTTTGAAATTTATAATTAAATCGAATTAGAAAATTAAATTTTCAAATTTGTGAAAGTCGTTTGAGTGTAATATTCATTGGTACACTTTATCCCTTCTTTTTACTTGCGTAATAAAGAATTAAGTAAAACATTGTTGAAAAAATTTAAAAGACCTTGTAAGTCGACTAATTTTTATTTCTTATTTGTTTTTACGGTGTATGGTTTCCTTGCTTTTTATTTTATATTGTCTAGATAATTTATTTATTTTTTATATATTTCATTCACCCGATGATGACTGAAACGTTGTGTAAACTATTCTTATGAGGTCGTTTAAAATATCACAATACTTTGATAATAGGTGAGAATATTATCGATATATTTTTGAAACCAAGAACTGATATGCTATTTATCATCAAAAATTAAAGCCCCCTTTTTTGAGTTACTCTTAAAGAAGTTCGCAAACTTGAATTCTCGTTTTAAAAGTTTTCTATTCACAACTACTTCACACTCCCGAAACCGCTCATTACGAAACATACATATGTAGATTAAGCTTCAGAGCCAAGAGGTATCTTGAATATACATATTTAAATAAACACACATGGAAACATTTTGTTGACAGGCAGAAAAAGAAGAACGTAATAGATTATACACTCCACTTATATATAACCTTGAGACCACGAGTTTAGAGTATCACTTATCGTTTCCTACAACTTTTAGAATAAGAACATATCAGAAACATTTATAATTATACTGCATGTCATGTTTTTCTTATCGTAATATATAATCGTGAAGTATGGAACATCTTAACGCGGGAACTTTCTGAAGAAAGCTTTATTTGAAATTGTATGAGTAAACTATCGAATGTTCTGGAACGCAACTTATATGGTCGTTTTTTTTAAGGATCGGTGATATAATCTAAGCACGGTTTCATTATGATATCACTACGGAGGTTTTTATAATAATAAATTTATTGTCAAAAATGCATTTACAAACTGCGTATGATCACGAGAACGACAACAAGCTAATTTACTCTCTCAATTTAAACTAATTTTATAATATACAATTTATGAACTAATTTACTATAAACTAATATAATAAATAAAACTACGAGAAAGTCAATTATAATATATAAACACCATCTTTTAACACTTAGTATCAATAAAGCTGAAAGTATTATTCAATATTTAAAATATTTTTGAAAACTATTTTTGATGACGTTGGAGAAACACGTCTCCAGAGATCTTTACCTGAAAGAAGAGATACAAATTAGCACTTAATCGTATTTATGTCTGGTACAAATATTTAAAACTTGAATTCTACATTGTCAATTGTAGATAATTCAATTATCTTGTTTCAAACAGTCTCCTTCCAAAAATGTCTTACCATTGGAGAAGACAAGTTTGCACTCATGATAATTTAGCAAACATTAGACGTGACGAGTTTTGCTGTGAAAAAATATTAGATGAGAGTATTTTGCACCAACTAACATTCATGGATCTGAAGAATTATTAATTTAAGTCACTTTTTTGTAATCCGTGGAAGCCGTTCAAAATATTGGGAAGTAAAAGACTGCAAGAATTACTCAACTTTACGTATAACAACTCTTATTTTAAATGTTGGTTAAATAAAATAAATTTGTCAAAAAATAGTTTTCAAGGGTGCAGTAAATATCTTGTAAGACTAGCATTCCTGAATAATATAATTGCTCATTTTATAATACTCATTTTTCTTGTCATAGTAAGTTGTCTGAGCGCCAGTGTCACTCTATAGGCAATGTCTGAGCCCATTGTCATGTAAAATATATAACCCCAATATATGCTTAAAGCACGTTGAACTCTGAAATTGATTATTTAACTGATATACAGCACTTTCCCAGTTCATATGTAACTCATTCGTTTAAGAATTATGAAATAATTTGGAGATTTTTTGTTAATGTATTTTTCTTTATAACCCCGGCGCATAAAAATTAAATATAGTTCCCATTCTTTCCTCATGACGGCGCCAATTCTCGAACACGGCAATTAGTATTTCTTGACTTTCTTACGCGTCTTCCAGTTGCTTTGTGACCCGACCATGAATTGGTGAAGTGATAGTGTTTCATGGAAAGTATTTCGCTCAGTATTTCGCTTCAAATGAAAGAAAATATCTAGTATTGACGTGTCCGATGTAAAAATTAGTGATAATGTTTATCGACAATCCGTTGTATCTCGACATTTATTCACTTCAAATATTATCTTGAACTCAGGAAATGTTTATTGTGCAGCTTGAACGTTGATAATTTTCCAGTTTGCCGTCATCTCAAGTTGTTATCGTGTGGATTTGTGTTATGATGAGTGACTGTTTGTGATAAATCTCTTCATGACATCCAGAAAACTACACGGTATGTAATATTTTATATTAAAATCAGTTACCATTAATTGATAATAAATTTTATTATATTACGTGCTTATGTCATTATGTATTTGACTCTCATAGTCTTCTTGTCAATACTCGTTGCATTCATCGTTAAATATGAGAATCCGGGAACGAGATGTATTTCTCATACTATTTGATTTGCCACATATTTGAATTTAATGTTCACGAAGACATAGTTCTCTCATCACAATAAAACCTATTTCTGAAATATTGTTCCCTTTGATAAAATACGACTTTTTATGGGTATTTTATTTCAATAAATCGTGTTTTGCATCACGAAATTTTATTAATTTTCGAAAAAGTAGTCAATCTCCACCGGAACTGGTATTTATCCCCTCGGAGGATTTTTTAATATTTTGAACGTTGGTGGAAATAATTTAATTATTTAGAATATAATGTAGTTTACATGACTTTTATCTTAAATGGTTTTCTTACTTACGATTCAACACTAAATTATTTGAGAATGGAATATAATTAGCTATGAAATCGCCAATTAAATTAAGCTTCGATCTGTCTGGTACAACCGTGGAATATGCTTTATCACAGCAAATCTTTTGTCGGATCGCTAGCCAACGTAAGCCCTCCCCGAGGTGGGTTGGTTCTTCATCTGTTCCTCTTGAATAATTTCTCAGTGGAGCAACAAAACAAAGGAAGAACGATTCGTCAACTTCCCCCTTATAACCTCCAGGGTTTCAATGTAGTTGGAGAACGGCGCGTAGTTATGTTAACTATACGATTAAGATGGTTGTTGTTCCAAGTGAAATATTTAAGGCTAAAGGAGTGCATTCTTCTACATATTATAATGTCTACCTTTTTCAAAGTACCTTAAAAAGTGTTTCAAATATACCTATTACCGCTTCTTCTTTTTTGATTCACTGACGTACCGACATATTTTCTAAACTACTGAACACTTAAGAATTTAGATAATTTTATCTCTATGTTTGGTATTGAGAAGACATGTTTTATAACTACCTACCACATCTACTTACTTGTAAAGTAGTTTCGTTTAATTTTAAATGTTTTATCATAGGGAATGTGAAAGAATGACATATCATGCTTATCAATGAATAATTCAAATTCATTGAATATTCAAATTCATATAATATGAAAAACATTCCATCAAAATATTAATGAAACGCAGTAATAAACTTTTAAAAATATTACAAGACATACCTCGAGTCAAAAATTTAAAAATAAACTTGTATTTCATGCAGAAATTAAGTAACGAAGCTCATGATCTTTGTTTCCAAAACTCATTAATGGATAATCGTTTATCTAAATGCACTTTAGATAAGCCATTTGATCCAAAATGTTTCCCGTGTTCAGACGATTGAAAACTAAAATCAATCAAGCAAGTTGAATTGCTTTACGGTGCATTAAAAAAAGTAATCTGAGTCAAGTCATTTTGAAGATAATATTGATATTAACACAAGTGTAACAAAACATTATGCAAATAACATTTTGCTCAGGGCTTCTTCGACTATTGGTGTAATTAGAATTGAGTTTGCTACTGAAAAGTGCAGTAGAATGTGGAAGAACAAGGAGGGGGCTGGAACTCTGACGGCAATTGGGTATAAGGAGTGGGGGGCGCGAAATGTTTTGAGACAATGAAAAGTATCTGGGAAGGTAAAAACGATGGTCGATAAAATTTAAAATTTTTCTTTTAGCGTTGCCGCCCGCCCTCATGTTATATGCAATCCGCTGCAGCGCGTACCTTCACTACCACTAGCGATTCGGTTTAGGACACGACGCGTGTTTCTGTGGATATAATAACATATATAATCATTACACATATTAACACGCAAATGTCTCAGAAAATTTTATTCCTTTTCTGCGTAACCAGATGGAGTAAATGACACAAATGTATTTATGTACTTTAGAGCATTAAAATATGTGTCTGCTATTTCCCTGAGACTAATTTTTTGTCATACTGTTAATTTGGAAAGGAAAAGGTGAAAGATGAAATAACGGGAAAGAAACTACTTGACATTGATATTACTTGAATGGGCTCTAATGACCTTCGATGTTGACGAGTCCTAAAGCCCCACAACCAAAAAAAAAAAAAAGATATTACTTGATATGAGTCCTAACAATTGTCCACTTTGACGTGTCTAACTACTCTGGTATCAACAATATTCGCAGGGAATTGTACGTGAGTTAATTGATTCTCTAGTGTGTATTATCGTATATTATAACTGTTGTGATGCCCTGTTTATATTATTTTATGCTATATATGATACCGAGTAAAACTTGCTTACAACTAACAGATGGGGCAAATCAGTGTCTGTCATATTGTCAATGTGAATAAAATAGTATTTCTCATCAAAAGTAAACGTTAGGTGACATTTTGTATGAATTGTTTATTTAATTTCTAAAATGGAATAATAGTGTGATACTACATACGACTTTTAAAGTGGACAAAGTTTTAATGTAAATTCCTTTTATAACATTTACCTCATGCTTCAAATTGCAGTCGACACGATCTAAGCAAAAATTAGTCTACTGAAATGGTCGCGTGTAATATCAAATAAATGTCATAGTATTCAAAAATATTGTCAGTAATATGGAACAAATATTTATTTATTTTTCCAAAAGTGGGAAAGGGTTACCAATCTCCCCTAATGGGGGCAGCAGGATGGTTAATGCGGACCCGTTGTGCATTGCCTTTGCAATGTGGATGTGCAGCAGTGAGCACCAGATGTCGCTTCTGTCGGAACAGGGGCAAAAGGAGAGTGCTTCCCATGAAGGTCAATGCGACATTCATCGAACATTCACAGAAAGACTGCTCGTGAAATGACTCGGAATTTATTTCCCTTCAGAGTGAATGAAGAATGATTCAGCGTATTGATACACGAAATTTTTATGAAATAAGAGTGAAAGAGCATCTGTTTCTCAACCCAATATTCCAATCTTAATAAAGATCTGTGATTATAATTTCCGTTTGTAATATATAAGGTTCGTTCGTCCATTCAACATTAAAGACATCACGTGGCGTATTCGATACATCCATATATATCGAAAGTGATACATCACGTGTATTTGTGAAAGTTCTATGTATATAGTAGAAGCTTAGTGTAAATATGGATATTAAATATAAACAATGATATTAAAGTTTTGAATAATAGTTGTTTATTTAAAAATTCTTCATGGAAATAAAATTATTTCTGTAACCTTTGAAACTTGGCTGAAAACTATATTTTTGTTGTTAAGGTATTAAGAAGGTATTTTGTTCTAAAGAAACGAGTAATAATTCTCTTTGAATCATTTGAGTAGTTTTTTTTCGAAAATAATTATTTCGAAGTTACATCTAGATGTTAAATGAATCAATGACATCTGTTTTCTGAGATACCAACTTGGAAAAATGACTTTGTGTAATATGAAGAAGTTTTTTTAGAAACATTATTGTAAGAAATATCATAATTCAATATTGAATGATTGTATTGACTTCATGATGGATATTTTCAGAATATATACGAATGTGACATTTTTATTTGAAAAATGAGTCAGTGAATGAAAATTTAAAATCAGCTAAATTTTCTGTTCCAATTAGTTGGAACATATGGTGCTCCTCGAGATTTTTCATGTTGCCCCAAATTACCTGGTAACTTTGGTAACCAATGGTTTACACCGATACTATTACTCTTCAGTCAATTATATTAATAAAAATAAGAGGAAGGAATGTCCTTAACCGGTTCACCGTGAGTCGTAGGGGAACCTTTAACCTTCAACTACCGCTGAGGCGGAGTGTGAGAAGCGGGTGCGGCAGGTGGCCTTGGGAAGGGCGAAGGGTCGCAGAATCTGTCACCAGAATAGGGATTAATGCGTCCACCAGGAGCGCGACCCACTTGATGGTAATGGACACCAGATCATTCTACTGAGAGAAGGGGAAGTGGCTTTGAACCGCTCGTGGATCAAGGACAACTGTTCTCTGCACTTACTGCATTCTATTATTTCTCTCTTGATGGAGAGTCACTACAGTTCTAACTGATACGAAAGGTTACCTCTGTTATAATCAGGATACGGATCGACTTGTACAAAAAATCGGAAAATATGCACTAAAAAGTTTAAAATGTGCATTTAAAATATGCTGTAACAGTGCACTAAAATCCTATTAAATTCTCTAAAAAATTAGAAATATTCACTTAAAAGAAAAGCTACACATGTAACAACTCATTTCTAAGAAAGTGCAAGTGTAAATTGGGATAGCTGAATAACATCATTCAGGTCATACAGTAAATTTCATATTTAAATAATAAACATGTACATTAAATTTGTTATTTAAATGTAAACATGATTACAGTAGTTTAACCTAAAATAAGTGTTCAAACAAAAACCTTAAAAAATACGCATTTATATGTAAACAAAATTTTTCTAAATTATGCATTATATACTCTATTAAATTGATTCAAATGATTTACCAATATTAAAAATGCAGGAAATAATTATTTTCGTAAATATAAGACAATTCTCCGAAAAGTAGTCTATGCAGCTAAAGTTATGGAAAACGACAGGCATGTACTAAAATCGAACAACCGGATGAAAGCCATGTGGAATATTGTTAAAAATTACATGTCAACTTCTGAAAATCGCGAAGAAAATGTTTCTTTACTAAACGAGGGCAAGATCGTGTCAAATCCTCAGGACATCGCAA
>NNCF01134283.1:131733-142192 GCA_002313205.1 Laupala kohalensis | reverse complement strand
GTCGGCTGTTTCCTTAAGAGGGAGTTCAAATTGTTCTCTGCCGTAACTCACTGATCTTGGTGACTTGAGGCAGACGTCTTGTAGTGATGGTTCTATCTGGGCACGAAATTACAGGATTGAGGCACGTCTCATCGTTGTAGGTGCGGTTGAACTCATAATAGTTTCCTCGCGGCGGTGTGCCAGCGTGTGGCGTGTACATGGGCTGGACGAAGAGCGATAGCGCAGGCGTAGCGGAGAACGATGTGTCCTGTGCGCAAGCTTCGCGTAGAATGTGAATTCTTGACTTTATCAACAACTTCTCTATGGCGACGGTTGTTGGCACCAGCATTTGTCTGTCTAGAACTTTCCTAATAGAGTTCTTTTCTAACTTGATCTGTTGAATTTAGTTATGCGCACCTTGGGTTATGCACATGGTTGTAGGCGGTCTCTGGGTCGTACGCGCTCTCCCNTGCACATGGTTGTAGGCGCTCTCTGGGTCGTACGCGCTCTCCCGATTCATGGGGTGTTTATGCACCAATATTTATGTGGTCTGGTCACAAGTGTTGGCCTTGGATATCGTCGTTTGTCATGTAATATAAACACATCATGGCGTCTAGCGTGTTGTAGCACCTTGCTATGGGTGTTGCAGTGTCTTTTTATGACAATATGTAGAAGTTAACTGGCAACGGTTTCTACAATTTCAATTAACATTTTTACGTAATATTTAACACAGCATGCAAACACATTGATATGTGGCTGAAACACGGGGCCTCCAATATGACTCCCGGCCCGGTCCTCATAAGTTGTAGGCATGCTACAGTGTAAGTTCCAACCCGAAGTATATGTACTCTCGCTAAGATTTTGACGAAATTTTTTTTTTTTTTTTCCCGTGGGGCTTTAGGGCTCGTCAACATCAAAGGTCATTAGAGCCCATTGACGAAAAAATGTACGGATTAATGTTATACAATAATGATACCCAAATCAAGAAGCACTGGGTCTAGGCGAAGGAGACTATTTGACTTTATGATTTCACGTAATTTCACGTGAATCGTGATCACGACATCTTCAGTAATCCAAACCTCCATTTGTCAGTTCTTTTGCGCCAAATCATCCTTAAGACTAAAGACACATTTGCGTTTTCTCCGCTCCGTTTGTGCAAAGACACACCCAGCGGAGCAGGCGTCAGCGCGAAAGGGAATAGGGGTGGAAGGAACAAGGTCACTTCAGGACGAAAACACACATGCTTCGCGCAGGACTTGCACAGAGCATCCATGCAACTGCCCGCTAACTACACAACGCTTTCATTGTAAAACATATGTTATGAAAATGTTTAAAGTAATATTCATTGTTTACTGTGCAATGAACGCAATGGTGACTATTTGTGTTTTTTTTAAATAATGGATCTACTATACTACGATGCCAATATAACAGTAATAGTGAAATATACTTACATAAGAAATAAATAACGTAGGACCTCTTTACAGACGATTACGGTATATATTGTGCTTACTAAAATATGTTGCTACGTTCATGTTTATTGTTACAATGTGTTACCATCAAACGACGACTCAAACCACGAGTCGTTGCGTTGTGCATTTTAATAAGAACAATATGTATAGCAATCGTCCGTAAAAAGGAGGTAAGTTGTAACTTATTTATTTATTATATATATAGAATGGACGTTAATAGTAGAATACATAATTATTTAATTCAAATATAATTCCCTTTTAAAATGTACTTTACCATGTAATTTATCAATAATTATTCATAAATAACTACCTTTCAAAATACTTAACTTGATTGACTATATTTTTTTATTTAAAACAGTTAATTTTAATTTTAATTAAAATAAATTTATTAAAAATATAAATTTTAATTCACTCTGTAAATAATGCCTACTGTAGGACAATCTTTCATCTATGTTAAAAAATTGTTAATATCATATAATTTGTATAACTTTAAGCGAACTATACAGACAAAATTACTCAATATTTTGAAACTTTCCTACTCGACCAGTCTCTATTAGATTTTTAGGAAGTCGGGTTTAGTTCGTTTCAAATACGCGGACAATCAAAAACACAACACAACGCAAATTCACAATATGACACAAAGGTTCACTATGATTTCACAAAAATAGTACGAAATATAACTCAAATTGAGGAACAAATATTACAAATATTTGAAATGTAAAGCTTTAAAATGTAGATGTAAAAATGCGCATTTCTCTCCTTTTAACTAAAACCACGCCAAAAGTTTTGACAATCACATAACGAAAATCTCAAATAACTAAAATACAAAAAGAAGAATACACGAAGAAGTAAAAAATAATAAAACACGAAAATTAGAAAGCTTCAGGAATACGAACTCCACTAAGAAGGACGCGAAACGTTTTTTTATAAAAAAGTGAGGAAGCACTAGAACAACTACTCAGTGATATTATAACTCAGTGTTGCAATAATTAATATGAACATTGATATAATTAATCAGTCCGTAGAAATTGAAGGTATTGATATTGAAGGGAAGCACCGTGAAAGAAATCACCTTCTATCTTCCTCGCTTCTATCAATATATCCATCTATTAACACTTGTGACCTGCAGCAGGCGACAAGTTCGCGCAGGAAGCAGCGGCGATCTCCGCTCCGCGCCCGTTATGTGTGTCTTTGCCCATAAGATAACAGGTCGGCGGAAAAATCGCTCCGCTCCGCAAACGCAAGTATGTTTTTACCTTAAGTCGGACGAGATGTCATCTATGTATTAACTGTACACGACGAGCTGTACTGAGAGTATTGGCGTTAGGCAGCTGACGAATCGTGCGTATACCACACAGTGGAATATGAACAGCACCACACTCACACTGACTCTCGCAGTTCCTAGAACCGATTGACGCGATTTTGTCCGGAATCTAGACACGGACTTGACGTAGTTTGGAGATTTCATATATTATGTGTTAATCACTTAAATAAATTCGGAGCAAGAAGAATATAATATATATGAAGTTAAAATTCATAAATCGGTTTTAATTTTTGTGCGACGTTACGCTAATAGTATATGACGCGCTGCCTGTCAATGTTCATGTTTCATTTGGCCAATTCCCTTTCCTTAGATAGCGTTACGTAATGCGAGAACGGTAATAGAAAGGAAAACGTGGAGTATCTTTCAAAACACAATATCCGAGTTGTAATACTTTATTATAGTCAGATTCCTGAATCCATGTCAACAAGTTTTAGTCTAGCGATATCTTGTGTTGGAGGGAGCCTCTTGATTTTAAAACTGGGGTCAGGCGAGGACGCCACCTTGGAAACGTAAATCAGTGAAGTGCTACCACGTCGTTGTTCTCTTGCCGACATTAAGAATTATATTATCTCTCTTCCAAACCATTCACATGAATTTACGTAACTGCGCTACATGTCAAGGTCACAATACAACCTTGGGAATCGTGCTTGATGGTTACGTCGCGTCTTAAAGGTAATTCTGAGAAAACTCACGTGGCATCATCAATGTACACCGAACTACTGGATAGCGTTCTGATTTCTCGTTAGTTCGAAATTTCCAACATTATCTTGAGAATGAATAAGCCTCCGACAGCCATGGTGTACAGTGTCGACGGTTTATTTGCGCATTTTGGGATTTTTAATGTTATTGATCAACAAGACAGCAAAGTTCGACGTGGAAAAGTATTGGTTAAAACAGTTACACATAACGCATAATCATTACATCACTACGAGGTCAACTACTACATACTAAACACAGTTCAAAACGGAAGTTCACCATTGCTGCCAATCTCTAAAAGTTACAATGCTTTTTCATTCAACATATACTAAATTCGTCAACAACCTTGTGTACCAGCCTCTGGGAGAGAGGAAAAGCAATGATATTTTTCCCAAAACATTTACTCACTATCGAAATAAAAATAACAGTTATCCCAGTTCGCTCGTGTACAGAGAGTCCACATGAAAGCTAGATGTATGAAATTCAGCTTATTATATATCTTGTTTGACCGATTGCTGGGGAAAAAGAACCGTAAATATCCGTGGTTAGGCTAGTAGCAGGCACTTCTCGCGCGTTGATATCGTGTCGGCAGTGTATTGGTAGTATCTTCACACCCTTAGCACTTCTCAGCGGAAGTGTACTGGTTCGATTCTCTGCTCGGCCGAACTTGGTGAGAGTTTCATGTGGGGCTTCCCTCATCTCATCAGACTTGATGGTCTGAATCTCGCCACATCATTTAAATAAGACATGAAAAAATAAATAAATAATATCGGAATTTACTACCAGACTGGAGAGAGCTGAATAGTAATAATTTGATAAAGGTCATAAACACGTATGTAATATCAACTTTAACTTATTCATTTGGGATATCTTGGTCGACCACTGATTTGCAAAATATGCAGTACAAATTGCGGATAAAATTGACAAACCATCGGAAACACCATGCAAAACCAAATAATCTGAGAATGACACTTCCAAGAGATGAAGGTGGAAGAGGAATTATAGATATAAAAAGCTACACAATAGGCAGATTGCTCAACTTTGTTGTTATTTTCAGAAATGGATGAAGGAATCCTCGCTGCACGCCAGCATTTGCAGCTCAGACAACAATTACACTCCATTAAACCTATTAGAAGCTAGAAATTTAGACAGTGAAAACATTTCCATAGAAGCAGACAAAATTCTGGAATGGAAGAGCATGGCACTGCACGGAAGACACCCTCATGACCTGAGCAATCCCAATGTCGACAAGAAAGAGTGGAACGCATGGCTCAGGCGAGGGGAGCTTTTTCCCGATACAGAAGGGTTTGTTATGGCCACCCAGGATCAGGTTATTCCCACTAGGAATTATAAGAAATATATTATGCAGGATTCCCATATAGAAAATGATAAGTGTAGGAAATATGGAACTGCTTCTGAAACAATTCAACTGTAACATCAGGTCCAGTTCAGTCTATCGATTTGTGAAATTTTTTTACGCATTTCACTAGCCGAATGCTGCTAAGAAGATCATTACGAAGTCTAGCCGGACGCCGCTAAGACGGAAGTGCGACGGGCTTGGGACCCAAAGCTAAGCCTTTCCCTGTAAAGTGCAATTGTCTGACCCCTTTCCTGCAATACAGAAAACAAAGGGACTGCCCGGCGAAGAATGCGGCCGAAGAATGTGACCCACGCGCACCTCACCTTTGATATTTCGTTATTTTTTAAGGGAAAGGATTTGACCAAGACGATGCCCTTTTCGGAATGTCGGTGGATCTCAGAAAAAATGACTGCTGCTATGTGTGAATGGAGTACTTTCACCGGACACTGAGACAATGGTCATCCCGGGAAGGACGCCTCCGGACGCCTGACTGGTGTCGTCGGCAGCTCGTCCTACCGGTGAAGACACGGCGTTCTCAGAATGGCCGAGGGGTGAACAAGGGGTTGGAGTGCTCATTGTGGCAGCGAAGGCGTGGTGACGTGACCTCCGCTTCCGTATATATTGGGAGGATTGAGGATCCTCGATGACTTGGCTGTATGATCTTAGTCCGCAGGTTACTTAGGATGTGACCTGGCTATTAAACGGTCGTCAAGACCAGTAAGAGACTACAGTGGTAGTCTAGGCGCACTTACTGCTAGTTGTGAATGACGTAAATTGTGACATTTTGTTTATTCGAAAGCACTTATAATTTTGGAGATTCAGATAACCTAGAGAAGTTTTCCGAATTTGTTGTCCAACTCTATTTATGTGTAATTAATGCTTTCTGATAGCATTAACTGTGTAATGACAGATTTATGTTTGTATTGATGATTTTGAGAGTTTATGCAAGTTTGTAAATACTCAGATTTCTATTTAAATTGTATTAAATCGTTAACCATCGTTATTACACGTGTGTTTAATTGCCCGGGAAACCGAGCTGGTGGCAGCAGACTATCTACCATAAGGGCTGTGGTATATATGTGAATCCCGCTTCTTCCCAAAAGATGGCTTGTGGTGTGTGGTTACATGAACATTTTACCGGAGCTTGTAATATGTTAGCACAAACTGATTATTTACATCGCCATAATAACTAACATAATTAACCAAGCATTAGCTTTAAAGTATTGTCTGATTGAAAAATGCCGGCTGACGTTTTAGAATCAACAATCAAATTATATTATGAAAGGTCAATAATCACGGACTGTACAATTCATAACAATAGACCAGACATAGTGCTAAAAGATCAAGTAACAAAGACAACCTATTTGATAGACATAGCTGTTCCAAGCACTCACAACCTTCAGAAAACAATTGAGGAAAAATATCAGAAATACAGTGACTTTAAGGCAGAAATGCAAAGGATATGGAACATGGATAGAGTTAACATAGTACCGGTAGTAATGTCATGTACAGGAGTCATCCCTATCTTCCTCCACAATAATATTAGCATGTTAAAATTGCGTAAGACTATGTACAACTTGAGAAAGCTGTTTTGCTCAACACATCAAGAATAGTCAGAAAATTTTTGGATCATCCAAAGTGTGCTTGGTGTAGCCCGTACCTCACTGCGACCAGCAGAAAAAGCTGAGATCCTAAACGGAATAAAATAATAATAATAATAATAAGATGATGAAGATGCTCTACTGGTTCTCTTGTCCGCATACATAGAGAAAAGTAATATAGAAGCATACATAGAAGGGTTCGAAGTCAATCCCGAGAACGTTTAACCCGATTACGTTGAAGTAAATTGTAGCATGTTCATCAAAATGTTTTGAGTAGCATAAATGCGCAGTGATGTAAAATTCATACCCAACCATGTTATATGCTGTTTCCGACTTTTGTGTACGAGTGAAGTTTTTGTACTTAAGTTTTCATTCTTAGTACATTTAAACGTCATTTTTCTCTTTAAACTTTTAAGACAGGTACTTGACATGAAATTTACATGAGTAATTCCGACGCGAACAAGCAATCCAGTAGTATACATCAGTGAGTGTTACAGTATAAAATAACATTTCTAGTCCTCGCAGCGAAAGAAATGTAACAAGATGTAACCAATGGAGCGGAAGCGCGATGTTGACATATGTCTGCTGCGGGGGGGTGGAGGTTAGCGTACTACTCATTCCAGATGGCATGTTACGTCTCTCACACAAAGGCTGCCCTAAACCGTTGAAAAGTTAACTTCAGGCACTATTCTTTCAGCCAAAGATTAGAGATCAAATCATCTGTCCATCACAGTTGGCATATTAATTGCTAGTTCTGCGAATCGGCTGATGTAGGTAGCAGCTTCCGAACGTGAACTCACTAAGATTCTGCTGACGCGAGTAAAACTCCCATGTGTCAACAGCGAGAGGAAGAGTCGGCCATCTCGCAATACTGACACTGGCTCCTCGGCTTTCCCATGGTCTTGGGGCTCCTCCCTCATTCTTTTTCTTTCAATGCAAACACTGTACTACAAATTTGGTACTTTTTGTGAAACAATTATCAACCTAGATGGAAGTGAAGGAGAATGTACTATGCAAAACATAATAAATCAGGTCACTAATCCATCCCTGGTCGCGCGTCTGTGACATGCAACATGAGTATTCGCTCTTCTCGGCGACACGTCGTCATCCCCTCGGCGCACGAAGGCTTCAGTCAGCGTAATCCTCCCCCTCCCTCATCGACGCGGCGTCGGCGTCGGCGGCGGCGGCGGCGTTGACTCGCACGTATGCGACAAACGACGCATAAGCCGCTCGGTTGAGCCCCTTGGACTGCCGTCGCCGCCGCGTCGCTGCGCTTCAATGCGCTTGCGCAGGGGGTTTACACACACCACCGCCTCCGGGTCACCTGCAGGAGCTCTTACAATGAATCATTGATGAGGAAACTTATTGCTTGGAGCACTGGAGTACTCTGTTAACCAGTGCACGACATACGAGTTCCTGTCTTTTTTATTTTGCATGTAGTTCACCGCGGATAAAATACATCTATAGACAATAAACATTTAAACGGGACATTGCGTCGTGGATTTGTTTCTCACCTTTAGTCATTTGGTGAATTACAAGACAGCGGTTCAATAAGTTGTACTAAGAAAAGAACTATTACCATTCGTCAAATGTGCTTTTGAACTATGTAAAAAGTTATGAACACTCACGCTCCTTATTGTTCCTTTTTCGATACTTCAACCGCTTATAACAAGTAAGCTATATAACAAGCTATACAACAAGTGGACTTCTCCTTCCCTGTTCCCATAAAAAACAAATTTTTTTCTCTCACAAATCATAATTTTTACGAATTTTCTTTCATTGCTCGATTTGGAAAAAACTACTCTTCAGCTCACGGAGAGAATTTACAGACGCGACGGTTTTGAAGGTTTTTGCTTTTGCGTAATACTTATTGATAAATTAATGCATTTCTGTGCGAAGGATTATTTACGCCCCGCCGTAGTTTTAATCTGCTTCATGGCATGTTTTTTCGAATCCAGTCTGGAAGAATACCATTCCTGTGAGATCGAAAAATATAAGCCATGGAACTCTTATATTGCACTTGAAAATAGTTCAGTTGTTTCCGACGGGTCTCATTTATATTGTTTTTCGAAGAGTAGTACGAAACATTAAACATACGACCTTTCTTGTAAATTTGCAATACTTTTTAATTATTCCATTTAAATTTAACCTTAAAGTATTGCAAATCTACAAAGAAATGTCATATTAGTAGCACAGTGAATATCAAAATGACGGAAGAAATTAATTTACAAGTACTGTACGCCCATGGAGACTTGTTCAAGAATCCGATAAATTGTCTACTATCCTTACTTGTTCCGAGATACTTCCCATTCTTTTGTTAGAAAACTTAGAGCTGAGAGTGGATGACTGGAGGGTATTGTAAAATCTTACAGTGTCAGTGTTTATTTTTATTTCGTTTGTTGATGACACACACTATCGCAAGACATTTGAATGTTTCGTGAAATTTGTCGAGTGATTTCATGTACTATATTGAATTCTCCAAGAAAGAAAATTCCGTGGTTTTATGATATAGGTTGTCCATGGGGGACGGGGCACAGATCTATTGTTACGAGGGAATGATCAGACATGTTGAAATATGCCCCGATATTTTTAGTAGAAAGTGTCCATAGTAAATAGTACACATGTATAATATTAAGTGCTGAGGCGCACTAGAAGTATTATTTTTAATTGTTGGAAATGCTTAACGATACTGCTTTTAGAGAAGGTTTGTATAACACACAGATACGTCACGATAAACGATTTCGGCATTTGACAGTCGCGTGTCCAATTTTCGAGTTTTTACCTTAAATTCTAAGCACGTTTCTCATTTAGGATTCATCTGTCCGCTTATTCTACCAGGGTATAAAATTAAACAGTAACATATAACTCATAATTATATTTTTCCCGAAGTATAGGTATTCATTTAGATACCAACGCAAAATAATTGTAACAAAATATTGAATAAGAAAGGTAACAAAAACTTCAGTTATGATAAAACAAAGTAAATGAAGTATAATGAAATACGTAGAATTTATTTCTTAATTTCTTACCTTTAATATAAGGTTATTAGTCTAAATAAGACACAGAAAAGACATTACCTCCTCCAGTTTGACTATCTAAACGTGGATGGGAACAACACCTGAGTCAAGGACATTAAAATATAATGACTTATCTTGCTATTGGTAGCTATGTTCTGTTGCAACCTACCCGAGCTCGGGATTGTTCACATTTCATTCAGAAAAGACTCGCGGATTTTTGGCATTGTCATTTTTTTTAAATATTGGCAATGCGTCTCAGTAGCTTATATTTTACCCGTGTACTTATTACTAGGGGCACATTCTGCTAAAAATATCAGAGAATGTTTCAACCGTATACTTACATATAAATAGACCGAGTGGTCTCTCCTGTGAGTTTTCCGTGATAGCATGAGACAGATGGTACTGTGTGGTGTTACACTCGCTTGGAAGGGGGTAAGGTATTACTCGGCAACGACTTTTGCGCAGCAGTCAGCAGTCAGAGAAGGGTACCGAGTTCTCCCGCTAAAGTCTGTGTACGAGAGAGACAGACACAAAACTTCGTTTTCCCCTTGGGACGACCGGTATATAAGACCATTGGATCTATTTATTTTTAAGTATATGGTACCAACATGCAGCCTCTGACCATTCCCTTGCGAAACCAACTCCGATGATTCAAAGTCAGAAACAAAACAGTTTTAGGTGTGTATAGTGCCATTCTGTTCAATGCAGGATTTAACAGACGCACCATTTGTCGGTCTGAATGTTGACCCCCACGATGTTTTGATGTCTTCACCAGTGCGCGCGATCCCGTGCGGGGACATTACATTACTATTAAGACAGTGTGTCCGCTGGTGTATGGGAGGCTGAAGTAAGAGACCGTGGCTTGTCCAACTGACGTGATACAATCCGAACTTCTGTTCTAAATTAATTAAAAATACATAATTTTGATATATAATTAGGGAAAAAATTAGTGGAACAATGTTTTTGAATTATAAAAGATGTGGGACGATTGGAGGTAGAAGGGCTCTAATGAC